>JAXGGA010000273.1:0-266066 GCA_038373865.1 Uloborus plumipes
TATTTTTGCTTTTATCTGTAGATTAAACACCAGTTTTCTTCAACATGGTTTTCACACACGAACTAGCAGTAACACATCGCAGAGCTTAGGAGTCGGATTCAGGAGTCAAAGGCTTTAAATATTCAAGAATCAGAGTCGGGCATGCTCCCTTCCCCTCCATATTCGCAACTCTGCCAGAGCTGCGGAGCCGGAGTTTGCTCGGACTATGGTTCTGAGATAAAAGAGTCGGAGTCGGGAGTCGAAGACTTTAAAATTCCAGGAGTTGGTGTCGATCATTTTCACTCTCCCTTCCCCTCGAGTCCATAACTCTGCCAGGGAGTCGAAGTCGCGGAACTGAGGTCGAACACCACCAGTGGCGTAGCGAAATATTTTTCATAGGTGGAGGGGGGTCCGAGAGGGCTCGAAATTAAAGGCTGATAATGATATTTTAGGCCATTGCATGAAGGTTCATGCATATAATGCTCTTGCCTCATACTTTTTTTTTTTTTTTTTTGACCTTCCTATCCCCCCTCCCTTGGCTCAGTGGCGTAGCAAGAAAGTCCTCAAGGGGGTGTCCAACTTTAAAATACCCAACTGTGATACTTGGAACGTAAACAAAAGCATCCATAATTTGATTTCAGTTTAATATAGACAGTCATTAAAAAAATAAATTGATTAGATGATGAAAAAGTGTCTTAAATAGAATGAAATAACTTCAATTTCCATTATTTGAGTTTGAGCTTCAAAAGTGTGTGGGGGGGGGGGGGTTACGGACCAGAGAACCACGCCTTTCCTGCGCCACTGCCCTGGCTAAGGGCTATGCAACTGGACTCAAATTCCCAAAGTCGGAGTCAGCAGGAGCCCCAATGGGAGGTTAAGGGAGATCACTGTGACCTCCAAACAATATTTGTATTCGGCACATTTTGCGGATGATTCGGTAATTTGAAGACAATATTGCAACATTGAGATTACTTGTTCTTTTTAGTTTTTAAAATTGTTTTTCAAGCTTGTTTTTTAGATGCGTAATGTTTTTTCTCACTAAATGTTATGCATGTATGACGTATGTATGCTTGTATATTATCATTCAGTAAAATTGGAACTTCATTCGGCAATTGATAATTTCCCCCCTCCCAAAAATTTCAGTTCGGCGCGCCCCTGGGAGTCAGCCACTTGAACTCCGACTCAGCAGTAGGGTGGGGCGAAAAATAAAAAGTTTTTCAGATCAACTTCTAATAGTTGCCAAAAGTTGTCTTTGGTGATAGTTAGCTTTTGTGCAAATTTTGAGAAAAATCGGTTAATATCTTCAGGGGGCGCTGCGATCACAAAATTTTATCATAGCTTTTATCGGGATTTTATGGTTAAAATATGAAAAATAATGCCGTTAGCTAATCTTATTGCATTTTTTTTACTCATAAAATATCTTCATGCATTCAAAGCATATGAAATAACTCACAAAAAATATTTTATAAGATATATTTATATTTCAAGCATTTAAAAAGAAACAAAAACGTGAAAAAAAGTGATTTTTTTTGAAATATAAATATATCATATAAAATAATGTTTGTGAGTCATTTCATATGCTTTTAATGCACGAAAACATCTTTTGAGTAAAAAAAACGCAAAGAGACTAGCTAAAGGCATTCTTTTTGATATTTTAACCATAAAATCCATCACAAAGCTATGGTAAAACTTTGCGATCGCAGCGCCCCCTGAAGATATTAACCGATTTTTCTCAAATTTTGCACAAAAGCTAACTATCACCAAAGACAACTTTTGGCAACTATTAGAAGTTGATCTGAAAAACTTTTTATTTTTCGCCCCACCCTACTCAGCAGCTCCGATCCCACCTCCACTTTCGGAACCAAGAATGTCGGCCGGGCGAGAGCTCCCCCGCTCATCCGATCGGCCTGCGAGCCCACGCGCCCGAGCGCTCACCCCCCCCCTAACCCCGGTTCAGTGTTTCGGAAAGTGTCGGTGGGTGCCGGTAGGGCGCGTGCCGCTGCACGTGGCTGGCCGCGCATGGCGGCGCGGGTGGCCGGATCGGAGGGGGTGCGGCCACCGCGGGCTGTCAGCGCCCTTTCTCCCTGCCGCACCCTGCACTGTCGAGAGAAAACGCTTTCTCCATCCCTTTGTATTATTGGCTTTGCATTGGAATGAGAAAACGGAGCCCGCGTCGAATGATTAACTTTTCATTTCTTTCAGATGAGGACCTTTCGTGAGATGAATACAGCAGCGCTCGAAAGAGGGAGCCTCTCGAAAGGATGGCTAGCGAACAAAAGATTTTTCGCTAGTTCTCTACCTCAGAACCAGAACGACGTAAGTCCAAAAATGGCGATTTTCACTTTTTTGCTTCATTGTATCGCAGCCTTGCTACAAAAGTGCCACAACTCAAAAATTGTAATTTTTGAGTTATGACCGTCATTAGACGTAATTTACACGTCTCTACCAATCTTCAAAAGAGCAAGAAGTTGCATTGAAAAATCAGCCGCCAAAGGGTAGTTATAATTCAACCGCGACGAGATGGCCGGTGTCAATCAAATGAGAAAACGAGTCCATTCCTTAAAATAGGTAGAATTTCTACCCATTCAAATTCCCCTATCAATTGTGAATCCCATTCCTCAATTTTCATCTGCGTATCACCCCTTCCTAAAAATGGACAATCCTGGAAAAAGGAGGAGTCATAGGCCATCTCTGCGAAGTTGAATTATATATAGTTTTGTTGTTATCAAGATGCATAGAACACCTTCC
Organism: Uloborus plumipes; assembly: GCA_038373865.1. NCBI lineage: Eukaryota > Metazoa > Arthropoda > Arachnida > Araneae > Uloboridae > Uloborus > Uloborus plumipes. The sequence goes on from JAXGGA010000273.1 coordinate 2,728, forward strand.
CCTGAAATGCTACATCTTGAGTTGTCGTAGAGTAACGTGCATAACTAACGATCATAGTTTGAGATGTATCGGTCTTCATATTGACAAGTTCAAAAATACTAAAATGTGCCTAGTTAGCCCGAGAACCGTTTTTTGCAATTCCTGGAAAACGTAGTTTTTTGAGTTGTGGCACTTTTGTCGCAAGGGTGCGATAGGTTAAATCTTATTCCGCATCGACCCACAAGAACATTATTCTGGAAAAGAAATTCCTTCACAACTATTTAACAGCGTTAAAAGAGCGCGAGTCCCATCCTTTGCATGCATCCGACAATCGTTTTCGCCCTCTACTGAAAAGTGACGAGAATGGACTTATGTTTGTCTGGTTCTGAGGTACAGGGTTAACGTTGACGATAGAATGGAGGCTCAGTAAAAATTAAAAGCCATGCGGCGACTAAATACAAAAAGTTGCGACTAAAAATATTATAAGCATAGACTGATAAAAAAGTTACTTATATTCATACAAGGTTCTAAGTTCTTAATCTTATTAAAGATAAGATTTCCATTATTTCAAGATTCTTTATTTTTACTATTCTCTTAGTACAGATACTTCATGAAACATAGTTGCGTTGATGCATTACGTAGACAACATCCTTCAATTCATGAAACAAAAAACAAGCAGAAGTGCCGCAGCAAAAGCGGTTACAGTTACCAGGTGTGTAAGTATGAAACCGGAATTTTTCTACAGGAAAAACACATTTATTGTAATGATATGATACAAAGTACCTTATTCAAAGTATTGTCCGTCGCTATCTATAAATTTTTGCCATCGTTCTGGCAATTTGTGGATTCCGCGCCATAAGAACTGTTGATCTTTTGAGGCAAACCAGTCATCGAGCCATTTTCGTACAGCTTCGTAAGAAGTCAAGCGCTGCTCAGTAAGTGCGTATCCCATCGATGCAAACAAGTAATAATCGGATGGGGCAAGGTCCGGTGAGTAAGCCGCATGCAAAAGAATCTCCCAACGGAACGACTCTATCGTTTCCTGGACCCGTTTTGCTTTGTGTGCTGGTGCATCGTCATGCAGCAAAATCACCTTGTCTTGTCTTTGTTGGTATTTTGGTCGTTTTGCTCTCAAAGCTCGATTCAAATTGGTCATTTGTTGTCGGTAGCGTTCAGTATTGACAGTTTCCCCAGGTCTTCGTCCAACAAGGCTTGCAGGTCAGCGTCTTCAAACTTTTTCGGTGGTCTTTCACGTTCTTCGTTATTCACGTCAAAATCGCCACTTCTGAACCGTTTGAACCACTCAAAACGCTGTGTTTTACCGATAGCATGCTCACCATACGCCTCCACAAGCATTCGATGCGATTCGGCTGCGGTTTTCCTCAGATGAAAACAGAAAACTAGTGATGTCGGCAAATCGTAATTTGTTGGCACAAAACTCGACATGTTTGTCTCTAATAAACTAATGCTACTGAATGAAACTCGTGTTATTGTGAGTTGGAAATCTTTGTCGGATATCAATACAATAACAAGACACCGCTGACGTGATGAGTCGGTAACTACATCGACATCTAGCGCCTCTTATGGGAAATTCCGGTTTCATACTTACACACCTGGTATATACAAAAACCAGGTGCAGAGTTAATTTGCATAATAGTTTTAACATACTAAGTGCACAGTTAATTTGCATAATAGTTTTAACATACTAAGTGCAGAGTTAATTTGCATAATAGTTTTAACATACTAAGTGCAGAGTTAATTTACATAATAGTTTTAACATACTAAGTGCAGAGTTAATTTGCATAATAGTTTTAACATAGACCTTTCGTGAGACAAATACAGGCGCTCAAAAGTGGGAGGCTCTCGAAAGAATGACAAAAAAACTACTCGTCGCCACGCACAGATAAAATCCAAAATGTGACGAAACATTAGTTATACTACTTTTCTTGACGAATACAGCAGAGCCCAAAAATGGGAGCCTCTAGAGAGAATGGCTCTCGTACATTTCACTAGTTAACGGTTGACTATGAAATGGAGGCTTAGTAAAAAAAAGAGTAGTGGTCGCCACGTGGTGACTAAATACAAAAAGTGGCGACTAAAAATATTATTATCATTGGTCACCCGATCGCCCCTTTTTCTTGCTATCAGTTAATATTAATACCAATTAATGAATACAGTTGTCTTTTAGTCCAATAACCATATACATCGCCGTATGCGTCAAATCGGATAGAGCTAATTTTTTGCTGGGTTGTTTGTGATGTTGATCGAACAGATAATCCAAGTTTGACCTCGAGCGCCGAACGCAGCCTTGTCAAAAGCCGCGAAATTTTGCCCTTTAATATAGTTTTTGGAGATTTTATACCTAAATAACGGGTTTTTCAATAATATTTACATATTTATCATATACCATTTATTTTTAGAACCAATATTTTTCGAGATATATCCTCTTAAAGTTTGTATTTTTTTTCGAACCTTGCAACTTTCGCAATATTTTGTCGTTTTAAGTCCATTTTGACCTCTGTTTCTTTAAAATATCTCCCCACTACGACCCCTCATCACGTTCTATAGGATTTATAAAAGGTTTTTGGACTCCTCAGCAGGCTCCTCCCCCCCCTAAGTTTTCATATTTTCACTTCTACATCTGCTATACTACAAAAACTTTTTATATCTTATGATGGGATGCTGAAATAAAAAACGTAAAGGTTTGAACAATAATTAATTAATGATAAGCTCTAACATGACTAGTCAAAAAAAAAAAACATTTTTACAAGATCATAGCTCTGACATGACTAGTCAAAAAGAAAAAAAAAAAAACATTTTTACAAGATTATACAGACACATCAATTTAGTTAATGGGTCAGGTACCTTTGTATGGGTCAAAAAAAAAATCGATTTTTCTTTTATTCTTCTTTTTGTATAAGCTGAAATAATGGGAGCATTGAAAACAAACCTCATAAAAATTCCCAGTAGAACGGAAGATATGAGGGAAATAGCTGGCACTGAATTTTGTAAATCGCGTTTGTTTACATTGACTTTACTAACTATAAGGGACTTTAAAAGCTGATTTTCTCAGAACTATGAGTTTATTCGTTGGGCGCAGCATTTCTCGGCAACGGAAAATCTCAAGCGTGTGAAAATTATGGCCTCAATGCCATAAATCGAAAGAGAAACAAAGTGCTCAGGAAAGGCGAGTTGAGAGGCAAGCAGCTTTCTTCCGTCGAAGATATCCATTCTGGAGGTTTAAGTAATTTAGAAAAGCGATTATTCACTCAATTCCCTCTTTTCTTCTGTTTTTTAGTGGTGGACGGGAGGGGGGGGAGGCGTCACCCCGACAAATACTTTGGGTTCGCAGTATGTTTCAAATCATCGACTAAGAAAAAATTTCATTATTCAACTGCGAGGTTCGATAAAAATGCAAACTTTAAGAGGCTATATCTCGAAAACTATTGGGTCTAAAAAGATGGTTTGGGATTCATATTAAAGCACATTTTGTCTACTTTAGAACTGCCACTGTAAATATTATGGAAAAACCGGTTGTTTAGGGATGAAATCGCCAAAGCTAAATTAAAGGGCAACATTTTGCAGGTTTTTTTTTTTTTAATTTTTGACAAGGTTGCGTTTACCGCTCGAGGTCACAAACTTGGATTTTTTATTCGATCAACATTGTTTATTTTTGTTTTGTACTGGTAGTACAAGAAAAGAAGACATTTTTAATTTTCTTTATTGAAATAAGTTGTATGACGCATTGTTTGGGATATAAAAAGCATGTTCTACAGTTAAATTGATGTTCATAATAAAACCAACTGATATGATCAAATATTATTAGCTGCTATTTGCATTTTATCAACATTATTAGAGATTGAGAGAAGCGCAGTTTATTTGAAACGCCGAAGCTTCTTCCAACTAATGGCCAAAGCTTTTGCCAGTGCACATATTGAATTTTTAATGTTGAATGCATTAATAAATGAAGGGTCGGGGGGGGGGGGAAACCACGGTAGTCCACTTTTTGTTGAATTTAAACTGATGCTACCACCTGTTAGAAAAATAAGTGTAATTTCGTTTAGTATATGCAATATTCGTGAAAAAACACTGTAGTCCATGTATTATTGTCATTTTAGAACAAGTATACTGGGGAAGTTTATGAGTTCGTAAAGTTTAAATTTCGTTTTTCTCAAAATGAATCAAATGTGACTACCGTGGTTTTTCCCCCTGACCCTTCAAATGCATACAATATGATACTATTATCCGTACGTTTTAGTATTTCTAGTTTTACACACGCTTTTTAGCTTACTGTCTCATTTTTAAATTAATTTCACTTGTTAAAGTATTTATTTTTGCTTTGTACTGGTAGTACCAGAAAAGCAGATAGTTCTTTTTTTTTACTGTCAATAAGCAAATTTGAAGCATTATTTAGAACATGAAAAACATGTTCCAGTTATTTTGACACTTATAATAAAACCAACTGATATGATCAAGTATTGAATCACACAACAATTTAACTAGAAAGTAGCTGCTATTTATAGGATGTCGTAATATTGTGTGTGTAACAGATATCTAAATGCTCTTAATTTAAAAATTTTGAAGTTGAATTTGTCAGAGTCATTTACAGCTATTCTTCCTTACTTATCATTCATAATGAAAACTTTAAGCAAAATATTTTATGAATTTAGCATTGAAAATGCTTACTTCAAAAATAATTAAATTGTTTTTCTTGAAGTAACAAATGAAATTTAAACTTAATATCTTTCGTCAAAAGTTAATGTGCAAGAAATGGGAACTGTCTTCATAATTGGCTTCGTAAAAAAACAAATAAAAATCAGCTTCAATTTACGTTTTGTTAATTCTCAGGATATTTTATAATCCTGTGGACTATTATTCATAACCTTTATCAATATCTAGAACAATGGCTAAATTTTGTCAACATATAAAAAACTGACATTTTATACTTACAACTTTATTAAATGAAATATAACTTTTCAAAAAAATCCTGGCTTGGTATATGTCAAAAATCGGCATTTTTATATCAAAGTTCAACACTAGAAATCAGGGGTGCCCCCCCCCCCAAACTCAATGGCGCAAATTCCCCCCCAAAATTTTCACAACCCTCTTATGCTTTTTTAAAATTATTTTTGCCACTCGTTTTTTATTAAATTTATTTTTTAATATTATTTATTTTTTAAAATATTCATTTATTTTTTAAAAGTATTTATTTTTTTTAATATTATTTATTAATTTTTTTTTAAATTATAAGTATTTTTTTATTTATTATTATTTTTTTTAAAGTGCTAATTATGCGCTGAATGGAATCGCTTTTATTCTCTTCCAGACATTCCAAGCACACACACAGGAAATAAATAAATAAAAAATTGCAATAGCGAAATAAAAAGAATAATTTGATTTAAAAAAATAAATAAGTGAATAATTTTTATTAAAAAAAAATCAGCAAATAATTTTTATTAAAAAAAATCAGCAAATAATTTAAATTAAAAAAATAAATTAATGAATAATTTAAATAAATAAATATATAAATTAGTTTTAAAAATCCCCCCCCCCCAAAAAAAAATTTTTTTTGATGGCGCAACTTGCGCAAGAAAGTCACGTTTCACAAGCTTTATTTTGAAGCAATTAAAGTTGTTCATGTAATTATTAACTAAATGTAATTTAATAAAATTTAATTATTTCATACAAATTTTCATGTTGAATATTATATACTGTTAATCATTAAACAGTTTCTGATTATTCCAAGGGCTTATCAGTTTATTTAAATGTAATTTTCTTCTATATGTTTAGTATATTTTATAACAGTGAATAGTTTAAAGGACAATATTTTATGAAAAATAGTTGTAAAATGAAAATTTGCAAAATAAATTATTATAGACCGAAGCGACCGAAGCGGACCGAAGCTTCGTCGCATCGCTAATTTAAAGTAATGTTTGTTTTTTCCTACGTCAGAATTTAAACTTTTCAAAATTAGAGTTAAAAAATTAAGAATTAGCTTTTTGTTTAATGAAATATTTACTTCCTTGAAAAGGCATCTGATATAAAAAAATAAATATTCATTAGAATATTACAGTTTTTTTATATACATTACTGAAATATTTTTAAGATGAAATTATTACTGTCTAGTATTTCTTAATACATGATATAAAACGTGAAAACATCGAAAAACCTTTAACAAGGTGAACGCTTCATTTTTAATGCAAAAATTAAATCAGTACTTACTGAATGGAAAGCATTCACCACCCAATTAAAAAAAAATTATAGTTTGCCACGGTTCCCTAAATTTTGTGCACTTCAAATGTAATGTTTACATTGACTTACTTTCCACAACTAAATGTCATAAGCAAATGAGTTCCCAAAAATTTAATTATATGTAATATTTTAGGTAATATCTCTGGTAAATACCTCAAAACTTGCCTAATCTTCACGACCCTACCGTGACCCGTAAGACCCTACCGTCATTAATACTATATTTCACTTTGGTAAACAATCGGTTTACCAAAACAGTTTTTGCTAACAACTTGCAATAATCTCAGATAGTTTTCCGGTAAAAAATTTGATTTGAAAATGTCATTTTTGAAGAGTTATGTGCTGAAATGAAAGTAAAAACAATTGAAGAGCTTGGAGGATGAAGGGGCTAAATTACATTTTGAAAAATGAACACTCTGTACAATGGTAAGCAATAGATACAGGTAAGCTAATAAAACTTGGTACAACAAGCAGTAGATGTCATTAGACCAATTTCACCACCAAACTAGAAAACTTTGAACGTTAATTACTCGCAGTAGCCCTTCAATTATGTCTACACTGAAAAGCATTTGTAAATTAAATACATGAAGTTGCAACATTCACACGATCAATTGGGCATACATTTTTGCCTATTCTGGATTTCAAACTACTTTGAAATTCAGGTCAAATAAGAAAGAATATACCTCGGCCCTTAGAATCATCTCGTTTTCATAGAAGAGTCAGACAAAAACTGTTGAGCTTGCTCTCTGACAATGAGTCGAGTTTTTGCCATGCTCGCATTGCATCTTCCTCTCCTCCCAAATAATTTAGGATCCCGAGAAGACAGCTGCTTCGTGATTCTTCATCTACTTTGGAATCAAATTATCTTCCAACAAATCATTCTCGGATGCATTTTCCTTGCTTTGCATTCGTGACTCGGTGATTTTACGCTCACTCTGCATTTCTCGTCCATTATTGTGTGCAACTTTTTGATCATTAAAGAGCTCATTTTCCTATCGACATATTCATGGTACTTTAACGCGTATTAACGTTGTTAATCTTTTACTCCATAGATCTGAAGGTTTTTAAATCAATGAAAATTATTAAAACTTGCTCATGATCTGTCGCAAGACTTAAATGATCCGCCTAATCAGCTGAATTAGGAACTCTATCTGTTCTCCTACGGAACAATTATCTGACTGCAAATAATGAAAATTCGTGTTTTGATTATCAAACTATTAATTTCTTTTTTAATGTGCCAGCACAAGATACCTACTTTTAACCCTTCACTGCACGGTTTTTTATATTTTCATGAAAAAAAATCGTTTGTTACCTTTTAAATAACCCTGAGTTCAGGAAAAATAAAGAAAAAAATTAATCTTAAAAATGTGCACCAAAAATGATATTTTAATTGTTTGTTCTATGTATGGCACAAAGCCCATATCATATGCTTTGTATACCGATGAGTGTAATAACCTACAATGTGTTTTGTGCCATAAGTGGTATAAACAAATTTTCCACTAAGTGTATTTAAACATTTTTAGAACAAATGAAATAATGACTAAGCACACTTCTAACGGAAATGCAGACACTCTTTCTTTCAAAAGCAAGAACTGTAATACCTAGACTAGTGCAACTGACTAGTGCATAAAAATCACACTAAACTGTTATAGCAATGTTCCAAAAAGGGCACACAGCTCAGTTTAACTGCATTTAAAAATCATAGGAATATATGAGGGTTTATTTGGTTTGTGCCAGATCTGGCACACCGTGCAGTGAAGGGTTAACGTTTTTTTTTTTTTTTTTCGACGACTCCTTTCCCTTTACGTACTAAATTGAGATTGATCGAACTTTCTTGGAGATAAACAGCAGCTTGCATATCTGATAAGTTTTCAATCACCAACTGTTCAGGCCAGCAGTACAGTATGACTGAGTTGTTTGATGAAATACAAAAGAAAATAAAACATCATTTGTTAAAATTCTAAAAAATCTAATTGGATTACTTTGAGAAATTTTGGACGCATATTTGGTCAAAAAAAAAAGGGGGAAATTATTCACCAGAGTTAAAAACAACTCTACCTTCAGGTACATTATCATAGTCAAGAAATTTCTTACTATGACAGAAAAACTAGCATTAGTCAACAGGTGACTTTTAAAAGCCAAAATACAATGCATCTGTAACCAGATGCCTCGCAATTTACTATTTTGGAATCAATAAGTCAAGATACAATCCGTTGCCAAGCACTCATCTTGATCTTTATGCGTAATTTTTGCTAATTGGAAGTTCTCTTGGCTGTCTATTTATCATGTTTGCTGTTATTATTGTCTTGTGCCAGCTAGACTGACAATTTGAGGTTTGACTGGCAATTGAGGCAATTTGAGCACTTTTTCAACTGTACCGTCATTTAGTGTGAACTCCGACTTCCACAGAACACACATGCCATAAGGACCCGCAGGCAACCACTTACAGCACAACAACACGTTCACACAAGGAAAGGACAGTGGGCTGGAGAGAAATTATATCCATGTCCGAGCCAGAATTCAAACGCGGTACCTCCCCATCCGGTCAGACTTCTCTGACCACTAGACAAGGTGTCCGGCAATCATGTATGTTTTTTGGAAAATATGTCATTATATTTTATCATCTTTAATTCTGGCTTTGCCTTTGAAGAAACCTACACTGTAAAAAATATATGTTGTTTTTACAGTATAATAGAACTAATTTTGCAGTAATAAACTAAAATTGATAATTTTACAGTAGTAGAGTGTAAAATTGCTAGTTTACAGTAATAAACTAAAATTGCTAGTTTACAGTAATAAACTAAAATTGTTCGTTTCACAGTTTATTACTGTGCATTTTACAGTTTTAAACTGGAACCTCTACTGCCAGTATTATAATGCTGTTGTTACCGTGCAATACAGATAAGTTTATGGTAACATTGCTAATTTTGCAATAATAAACTGTAAAATTGCTAGTATTGCAGTGATAAACTGTAAAGCAGCTAGTTTTACAGTTTATTACTGTGGTTTTATAGTTTTAAACTGGAAACTCTGCTTTCAGTATTATACTGTAAAAACAACAGCTTATTTTCTGCAGTGTATGAACGCCATGCTTTTAAATGTTTTTCTGACTTACTTTTGATGTTTATTGCTACTATACTCAGAGGAAGAAGGAACAGATGAGGGGTCAGGTATGGGATTGATCACTGAGTTTAATATCCCGTTTAAAGCGTCTAACCCGATCCGGTTGCTCATCTCTTTTGTTTTTCCATCCATAGCTTACCACAGTTTCGCTTTAAAAAGGTAACAGGTGATTTGTTTGTCAAATGTCTGCTTTTTTATCGTACTTCAAACATCCCTTCCTGCTATGTCAAACAAGCATCAATGTGAATATCTCGTTATTGGAAAAGCAGCCAGCTATGCATTTCAGTAATGAGAGAGTGGCCTTGGGAAGTCATTATTACTCTTTTTCTTTGGGGTCCACACCCAACACCTTTCTTCCAGAATGTTCGGGTGGATGAGTAGCTTTATACGATGACTCAACCTTCTGTAAAACACATTTCTATGCCACAATAAGTCGTGTACGATTCATTTGCGAATACCTGTACTCGAAGGATTCAAAACCTTAAAAGGCGTGCTTCCACTTCAATGAACTCCCTTCAAAAGATCCATTTAAATGGTTAACTGCAATTTATAGCTGGCTCTTGTTCCAGAAAAAAAGTATGGGCTCAATACGATCGCTCTTCCAACCCGATAACTCCTTCCGGGAAAGCAACATTTTCAACCCCTCCCATTTGGAATACCATTGGACAAATATTTCTTAACGAATCAAAAAGCTCGCATTACTGGAATCGTGTTCTTCTTCAAATGAAATTTGAATATTTTTCTCTCGTAATGAGGAAAACAGGGCTCGAAAGTGCAATTGAAGCATGTAGAAATAAATTTTCCCTCACTCTTTACATAAAAAAAAAATCCAAATAAATTCTGAGATATTACATTGAACTCTTAATAGGTAAAGTAACGCTCTTGTATGTATCTTCAATGTTTCTTGCTCCGCAAAAGGTTATCAAAGTAAACTAGAAAATCCTTAGTCATTTGTAAGTATTACTAATTCACATGCATACAACTGAAACAATACCTCAAAAGAGAGGGTAAAAACTCTCCTTAAATACGAGCCATACATATTACTCTCATTTATTTTTTGTTCCAATATTTAGATCGGCAGCAACTATATGAACAATTTACAATGAGAAAAAATATCTCTATGGTATATTTTGAACAGTGAATAATTTCTGGAGTAAAAGTACTATCGCATATAAAGCTATTTATTTAGTGGGATACTAGATATGATCAGAAAATGTCACTGAAATTGTTTCATGAAAATGAGAACGAATATTTTGTGCTATCGAGTTTAGCTAAAACGAATAACATAGGGTTATTCAAGTTGTTTCTTGCACGTATTGTCAAAATAAGGCACATATTATTGTTAATGCAGTTAATATCGCAGCATTATTGCAGTATATTAAAGCTTATGACATGGAAACTCAGACATAAGGTCAACCGGATAGACAAATTTTCAAAATTTATATTTTAAAACAAACAAGGTATCATTTTAAAGAGACTACAGCAGCTTCTTGACACTTTTCATTTCTTTATATACCACTGTCAGTCAGTTTCAATTTGAATTTAAAAAGCACAGGTAGAATTTTAAAAAATGGTCTGTAAAAGCTAAAAATGAAGTACTCGTTTGAAATGTGGGAGGTAATTAATTTGTTTCACTTTCGCGAAATAGCAAAAAACTCGAGCAAAAAATTTTTAAAACAGCAATTTTACTGAAAAATGTAGAGTCTGTAACATTTAGTAGACTCCAAAATCAAATTTATAAAATTAATAAAAAATAATAAGTTTTAATAATCATGAAAATTATTTTAGAATATTATAAAACTGTGGTTGAGATTAGAAAATGTTCAATTCAGTGATATAAAATACATAATTATGCTTTTAAACAAAACGTTTTCTCAAGCTATAAGTTCCAAGATTGAAACTTATAGACTTTTTGATTGAAATTATTAGTTGGTTTAGCAATGAGTATTTACTTTATTTATCCCAAGTACCAGTTTGGCATAAAAATCAAATCAAGTACTGGTGAAGTAAAATTTAACGTTGAGCTCGTAACAATTAAAATTGTATTTTGGGGGGACATTTAGAGTTTGATGCAACAGTTTCAAGTGTGAAAAATAATATATGTGACCTTTATGAATAATATTTACATATTTATTACTATAATCATTGACATATATTTACATTTAAGAGCTACATTTTGCGTCCTATAAAGAACGGTTTACGTTCCACACTGAAAATTTACGTCGATACTAATGTAAATATATATTTTTAATGAATTTTATTCTTAATATAATAAAAAGCTGCAATATGCTTTACTTATGACTATATTTTTGAATTTTGTTGTTTTTAAAATTAAAATGTAAGTCAATTCACATACCGACTTTCAATACTTTTTAACTAAGAAATGAATTTTACTGTTTCTGTGTTTACGTCCAACACCAACTCTTTAAGCTATTTAAACTTCTACTTTAGCGATACAGTTTTGACAGTTAACATGATTCTTTTTCCTGCATAATGCAGGAAGTTCTTTGAACATCAATCTAATCATTTTGAATCTGTATCAGTACGTTTGATAAATGGAATCAAAAGTTTTAACCAAAATTTGTCTTCATTTTTTACGTCCGACACCATGAAATTGCCCAGTGGTTAAGCGTTGACTTCGCACCCAATTGGGATGCGGATTCTGAACCCGCATTCCATGTGTTCAGGGGTTCACGTTTGTGGGCTTCAGAGATGCAGAAAATGCACCCATACCACCTGTGAGTGCCGTTTCAGTTCATGGACTGTTTTCGAATTAAATTATTTTTACAATTTCGCATCGTGAGAAGCCAGGTGCCCTCCATCTGAAGGGAAGCTATTAACATCCGGACCTTTATGGTAGCACATAAAAAATTGGATGCTATATTCAGGGAAGGCGTCAGGACTGATAAGCTTATGGTTCCTAAGCTACCAATTTGGAAAGAAGACAATGTGAACTGGAGTTGTGAGCTATTGTGGAGAAGTTACGTGTAATGAAATTTTATACAAGCAATGCCCATATCAAATGAATGCATATCTTGGCGCAAAACATTTATATTATATTTAGTTTTGCATAGAAAAAAAGGTACAGTAACCCCTCATTACATCGCTCCTCGTTATGTCACTCATTCGGATATATCGCGCTTTTCTTTTATCTCCTGAAAAATTAGTTTAAAAAAATGCCCGCATTTGACATCCCCCCCCCCCCCCAAAAAAAAGTTATATTTCTCAGAAAAAAAGTATTTTTTCCATTTTTGACTCATGAGCAAAACTAACTGCCCAAGTAGCACACTTCGTTTTTTAAAGGTTGTAAAATGGTTATTAATGTTGTGACAACTAAATAAATAATAGGGAAATGAGGGGAAAATAGGGAAATGAGGGAAAAGATGTTGCTGTAAAAAATATATAAATAAATAAATACAAATAAAAAAACAAAATATGAAGCCGATCCAATAACTCGAGAACTTAAGCGATTGAGAAAAATGCCAGGTTGCAGGAAGATCAAATGAAAAGAAAAAACAAGAAAGAAAGGCACACACAACAAACTTTAAATCCGCATTATACAAGTTGAGGCAAAAAGCAAAAGAAAGAAACGTTGGGAAAAATCGCTTGTAGACAGCGAAAACATTCTTTCCTGTAGCATTTTCCCATGCACTATCATCGAAGAAGCAAGCAAATCACGTAAGGTACTAAACATTATTTCGTATATTCCTGATCGCAGGGGGAGAAGAAAGTTTCCAAAACCCCATTAAAGTGAGTGCCGGTCATTGCTCGCCTTACAAGCTGGTCATGACTGTCAATATCGGCTGACCTTCCATCCCCTGCAGAGATTAGGTCCTGGGAGGGCAACAGAATTTTATATAGCTGTGGGGAACTTGATTTTTGGCCACTTTATCTCGGGTGAAAAATTCGCTTCCAAAGGATACTTATGGAAATTTAAATAGCTCTTGTGTGTGTGTGCAATTTTCTACGGAGGAATGCCTTAAACACATCTTTCGAAATAGGAGTTATTTTTTAAAATGGGCTCTCAACTCATTATCTGAATGTAGATGCATATTTTGTGTGAAGAAAAACTATATCTAGACCAGCTTTTATTGTAAATTATCTCAACTCATTATTTGAAAGTAGATATATATGTTGTTAAAATGAAATATGTATCTGGATCATCTTTTATTAAAAATTATCTTCATTTATTATTTGAAGAAAGGTAAGAATTTTGTCAAAAAAAAAAAAAAAAAATCTGTATGTTGATCAACACATATTGAAAATCTTCTTTATTTCTTTTTTGAACGTCGATATACATTTTTTCGAAAGAAAATATGTATCTAGATAAGCAGTTATTTAAAATTCTCATTAATGATTGATTGAAAGTAGATAAAGATTCTGCCAAAAGAGAATCTATATCTAGATCACACAGCTCTTATTGAAAATTCTCTATACTCATACATTATTTTTGAAAGTACATATACTTTGTCAAAAGAAGAGTTGTATCTAGATTAGGACTGAAAATTATCTTAACTTGTTGTTCAACGTAGATAAAGAGGTCGTCAAAGGAAAAGTGATAGCTCGATCATTGGTTTGCACTTTTATTTATTTATTTTTGTGTGTACTGAAGTTATGTGTACTCGGACTAAAGAGGAAATAAATGTATCGAAAAGTGCAACGAAACGTAATGCATAAAAAAAAAAGAAAAGCACACATTTGGGAAAATAAACCTCGGACATGTGTTTTGGGATAACGAGTGACTTTTTTTTCAATTCATAAGCATTTAGGTTATAGATGTAAACTATTAGACAATAGCTGCATCCGTAAGCTTGGAGAAAGGGTACTGTTAGACCTCGAAACGCGCTCCTGGATTTTTTTTTTTTTTTTTTGAAATGTGTGATGTTTTAAAATTGTCGATTTTGCTTTCACTTTTTAACGTGAATGCACTTTCTCAATTTCTCACTTCTTCTCTGTTTTTAAACTGTTGATGAATATTTACTGCTTCTAATGCTTAATTCATAAGCTTTATTTCTGGAGGCGTTATTCTGATTTGACAAAAAGCCGCATTGAAAGTCGATCATAACCATTACTGTTGCGAGAGCAACACTGCCGCGATTCAACAGTTTAGAGTTGAATCGGTTGCAAACGCAACCGATTTAACTCTAAAATTTTGATCATGTCTCCACACTTTAAGGTTAGAAGAAGATTAGAACTTCTTGCATTTTTTTTCAACTCTCTTTTCGTTCATATGACCATATTTCTTTTCTTTTCCTCAAGGCAACCTGCAGGAAGTTTCAGAAAAAATATGGACAAGCAGTGTTTGTAATCTCTCCCTCCTTCCTCAAACCTTTTATCTTGTGTTATCTGTGCAGCTATTCCAACACTGTAAAAAATACACGTTGTTTTTAAAGTATAATATAGCTAATTTTACAGTAATTTTACAGTAACAACTGCAAAATTTCTAATTTTACAGTAGTAAATTGTAAAATTGCTAGTTTACAGATAGAGGTTCCAGTTTAAAACTGTAAAATAACGGTAATAAACTGTTAAATTAGCAATTTTATAGTTTTTTTAGCAATTGTATGCTTTTTAATAATGTTTCTATAGTTTATATTTTTAGAGTTACAGCGTCTTGTTTTTATTACTTCATTTGTACCATTTACTTTAGTTTTTGACGTAATTACATATCTATAGCTAAATGAAGTACAGATATTTTGCAATAAAATGCGATTTCATGCACCCCCCTTTTGTGTTTTCCCAATTTGAAGTTTATGCGAATTTTTACGCTTTTTTTACATATTGCACTCTCAAGATTTAACACTGTAGAATGAATGTTGTTTTTGCAATATAATACAGCTAATTTTATGGTAATATACTGTAAAAATTACTAATTTTACAGTAATAAACTGTAAAGTTGCTAGTTTACAGATAGAGGAACTGTAAAATGCACCGTAATAAAATGTTAAATTAGCAATTTTACAGTTTATTATTGTAAAATTAGCATTTCTACAGTTTAGTGCTATAAAGTTAACTGTATTATATTCACAAACAATATTTATTTTTTACAGTGTAATTCTAATCTAGAGTGCAAGATGCATAAAAAGCGTAAAAAAATCGCATGAACCTCAAATTGGGCAAACAAAAAAAAAGGGGAGGGTGCATGAAATTGCATTTTATTGCAAAATATCTCCACTACATTTAGCTATAGGTACATAATAAGTAAAAAAACTCAAATAAATGGTACAAATAAAGTAATAAAAACATGACGCTGTAACTCTAAAAATATAAACTATAGAAACAACATTTATAAAGCAAAGCTTTCAAAGGTTTGCAATCATTTTCAAATTTTTACCTCATAAATATTGTTTTCATAATTTATATGCAGAATACCTTCAATACACAAATGCTAGTTAAAACAATTTTAATACAATAAGTACCTAATAGCTCATACTCCTTCCATGATGTATTGATTGGTTATCACTAAGTATATATTTTCCTTAAAGTAATGTCAGAAAAGATTGGAAACTCTTAACAAGTGAGGCGGTTTTGTGTAGCGTAAGTGGTGAGAGAGGTGGGGTGCATGTAACCCCAACATCATGGGGGAAACGACGCTCACTTAGCTGAAAAGTCAAATTGACACAACCAATCAACGTTTTTTTTTTTTTTTTGAATTATTTATGTACTTTTTTATCACGAAGTATTAGTCCAAAGCAAAAGGAACAGTTTGAAATTAACTTATTTGCATAAAAGCGTTTGGATTTTTGTAAAAACCTTTTATTAAATTACAACGTTGATGGATAGTGTCATTCGAGGTTGAGTATTTGTAATCAAACTATGAGGAGGAGAGCTATTTTATACCAGCAAGCACGTTGCGAAATAAATTTGTCCGTAAATTCGTTGCACGCATTGGTGAAAAGTAATGAAGATATGTGCTAAAATATCAAAATTTTATTTCAGAATTTTTTTTCATTAATCTCGAATGTTATGCGGCATCGCTGTTGTCATTTTCATTTCTGCGTTGTCTAAATGATCTCACAGTTTGATCTTCAACAAGCCCGTGCGAGACATGATTGAAAAAAAAAAAAAGAAAACTCTACTTCTTTCCTTAAGGTCGCATAGCTCTCCTTTCCTTCTTTTAAGACACTTTGAATCCCATTACCGCATAATCCCTCTTCCATAGTCCGCTTTTTAAATATCCGCTTAATTCTCCTCGATGCAGTAGGGGGTGGTTCGAATCTTCAAAAAGAAGGAAATAAGCGACCGGCAAAAGGGCCAAAGCTCAAAAAAGCAAAAGAACACCCCAGAGATCGATAAATTAGCGATGCTTTGGAGAAGGCCGAAGCCACTTCCTCGTACGCGCAAGACAAATTGTGCTGAGTGTGGACTTATCGTGGGAGCTATGGATAACCTGCGGGTAACCTGTTGGACATAAGATGGGCAAAAACAAAAAAGGCGAATGTGTCCTCCTTGTTTTACGAGCTATAGCATAAAACTTCTTGTTAATGTTAAAAGGGAATGTACTTCCTCGCGTTGCAGATTCTAGACCTTTTCTTTTGCTGCCGGGAGGTTTTGTAGCTGGGATCGCAATAACGGGTTCAGATACAAAAACAGCATTGGAGATTCATTTCGTGATTTACTAAAGGTAAACAAATGAGCGGATTCTAGTTTCAGTCGTTAACTTTGTG
Source organism: Uloborus plumipes (assembly GCA_038373865.1). Lineage (NCBI taxonomy): Eukaryota > Metazoa > Arthropoda > Arachnida > Araneae > Uloboridae > Uloborus > Uloborus plumipes. The sequence goes on from JAXGGA010000273.1 coordinate 19,746, forward strand.
TTTTTATCGCTGTGACAGTCAGTTCTTTTTTTCCACGCATTATTGTACACTGCAAAAAATGAATTATTTTTACAGTATGTTCTGGCAGCCGAGGATCCAATTTAAAGCTGTGAAACACTGCATACAAATACACTGCAAAATACATTAGTTTTACAGTGTATTTGTGTGCAGTTATTACTGTAACTGCACAGTAATACACTGTAAAACTAGCAATTTAACAGTTTCTTACAGTAAAGTTTGAACTTTTACAGTTTATTGCCGTAAAACTTAGCTGTATTATACAACAGTGCTACACTAGTACTAAACAACAGCGTAATACTGGAAGCAGAGGTTTCAGTTTAAAACTGTAAAATCCACGGTAATAAACTGTAAAATTAGCAACTTTACAGTTTATGACTGCAAAACTAGCCATTTTACAGTTTATTACTGTAAAATTAGCCATTTTTCCATTTTATTACAATAAAATTAGCTGTATTATACTGTAAAAACAACGTTCATTTTTTACAGTGCACTTCTCTGCGTCTATTTTTTAAAAGGCTGAAAATTAGAATCTCAATTATATTTAGAAACGGAATTGACTCTGTTCAGAAATTTTGTAATTATTAATTTATTCGCACTTTCCACCAGGGAGGGCAAAGCGAATATTTTTTCTAAACATAATAAGTGAAACAAAATTTATACTTCCGTAATATGCACAAGAATGAATATCTTAAAAATTTAGAAAGATATTGGTGACTTAATTAGCTGTATTTTCATGATCCTCGGACACGTAATGAATCACGAAAAGTTATTTTAAAATAATATTGTTGTCACTAACCTTTGCAAGTAAATGTTGCCGATTTGAGAACGCTCACTACCAATTTTTCACCTGTTCAAGAATAATTGAAATTTTCGATATTTTTTCATGATAACTGGATTTAAAAAAAAACAGTTGCTGCATTTATTGGATTGTGTAGTTAAAAATTGCTATATTTCGTTCAGGCAGAATAAAACATTAATTGCTTTAAATGCTAATATCTCATTAACATTTCATGTTTTTCATTTCAAATTGTATTATAATTCTTTTCTTGTATGCTGCAAGTTTTACAAAAGCTTGGGAAGGTTTGACGGAAAACTTGGAGTGTAATGAGCCGAAAATATGCAAATTAAATTGACATTTTTTTTAAACAAATGCTTTTGTATCTTAAGTGCTACATTTATGGAAATTTGTAAAATAGCTGTACATAGAATGTAAATCAATGTCTGAAATTAGTTTGCTCTTAGCTATTACGATAAAGGATTTTACTTGTGTGATTTAATTTGAATTGTTTTCTAACTTTCTCTCTTCCTTTCATTCTTATTATCATTATTATAATTTTTTTCATAACCTTAATCACTATTATAGTTTTTCTCTTTTCGTATACTTCAATCGTTCAAAATAAATTTTACACTTCTAAAAAATATCAAAATATATTTTCCCGCGTTGAAGAATATATATATATATATATATATATATATATATATATATATATATATATATATAAGATGCTAACAAAAAGATGCAACTTTTAGCCCTCTAGATCTCACAGCCAAGCATAAGATCACTGAAAGTTCAATGCATGCAAACAGAAACATGAGATACTAAATACAAGTCAAGGAAACAGCATAAAAAAGCAATTTTCATTTAGCAGTTTTTATTTAAAGTTGCAATTAATTGTCTTATTGCTGAGTCTAGATTTGAATTATTGAAGCAATTTTTTTTTGTGATACTTGAGCCAATATTTAGAAAAGTGCCAATTTGAAGTTGGAGTTTTCTGAAAAAAAATTTTTTTTGCAGAAAAAAACTAATATTGGATTTTAAGTCTAAATTGGGTCTAAATGCAAGAAAATAAAAGGGGGGAGGTCAAGGAAGTTATTTACCCCCTCCTTAGATTACTCACTTTTAAGCCGTTACAGATCTGATGAATGTCACAGATCTGATGTTAATATGAGCTACATATTTGAGTTTATGCTTTCAGTTTTCGTTAACATCTCTAAATATGATATCATTTCCTTGCATTTTTAACATAGAATTAAGATAAATATATTAAAATATATGTATTAGGCTAAAAAAAACAAATTTCATTATGAAAAAGCATTTCTTGGAAATAAAAATGAGCGATAAGGTTTTTAGATAAAATAAATTATGAGATTACCAAATCCAAGCTAATAAAACATTTGTTTTGTTTTAAAACAACACACAACTTCAACTTTTTCAACACACAACTCTGCTGCTTGCTTTTCTTTAATTAGTTGCAGGAAATTTAATTTCTTGATCAGAAATTCAAATTTAGCATGCTAGTTATTATCTAGTTATTTAGCGAAGTTATGAGAAATTGAAGCACCAAAAAAAATAAATAAATAAAATAAAATAAAATAAATAAATAAATAAATAAATTAAAATAATAATAATTAATTAACTTAATTTCTGCAGTGTCAATTTTTACTTATTTTACTAACTTCTATTGTTAGGTCATACAAACCACAAATGAAGCAATTGTACTAAAACTCATTGCTTTTCATTTTTTAAGAACAAAAATATTCAATATATATGGCTAAAGTATGATTTTTGCTTTTTATAATTCTGAAACGTGTGAGTTAGTTCTGTAACATATTTGCTGTTTTTCAATGTTACCGCTCTGACTGTTACCGATCTGACAAACTGACAAAGTTTTTTTTTTTTAATTTCCGAGTCGATTGCACTAAACCAAAATCAAACACGTGGTTTTTACACTTGTAACAAAGGACTATACTTATATATAAAATAATTTTTAAAATAATAAAAACTGCGCATTTTAGAGCGTGTTACCGATCTGATGACTCAAATTACACACATTTTATAAAATCACTTTAAAAATCTTACCTACAATTTTAAATGCAGAAATGCAAATTTTTAATTACGATTCGATAAAACTTTCCACCAGGTACTCAGTATCACGTGGTATAGGTGTAGGAAATGATTTTGGGAGCCTAAACATAGATCGGAAGTTATTGTTACCACTCTGACGGCGGAACTTGGGACACGCTTATTTCGCATCAGCTAGAAAATCAGAAATCGATTAAAACAAAAATGAAGTAAAATATTAACAAAGGGGTAAAGATAGAATCGTTTTTTGTGCAAGTGCGTTTTTTTGGGAAGTTAGAAAGTGCGCATGACCTGTTTGCATGCTAAGCTTTGCTACTTGGGACACGTTACCGATCTGATTTTTGATGTATAAACACAATATTTTCTGACGAAAAAAAATTTTTTTTTCTGATGTTATTAGATGAAATGAAAGAGAAACTTATCTTCTTTCTGGGGAAAATTATTTTTTTAACTAGTTATTGAAATACTGGTGAAAATTCCCTTGGGACTCAAATTGGCACTTTTCTATATTAGCTCACTTGTGAAATTAAAATGTTCTTGAAAACCTTTGCACTAAGACAACTATGAGAATGGATCAGTGAGTGCACTTTGAAGTTGAATATATGTATATATAATATGTATATACACTGCGGTGCAAAAGTTTAGACAAAATGCAAATATATGAATAAAAAGAAAACTACTCGGGAAAATGCTTTCAAATTTCTACTGCAGGTAGACAATGTGGTCCCAAATACGTGTCTGGAGTTTTGAAAAATATAACCGAAAGGAAAATCGGAAATTGCAAAAGATTTTTTTTTTCATTACTGCAAAAGTTTAGACAAAAGTCAGATTTTATTCAAATATCCCTTGAAATGTGATTGGTGGAGGAAAGGCGTGACTTTTTTCTTCAACTATAAAGCGCAGAGAGCGCTCAATGAATAATCAAAATCTTAAAATCTCTGTAGTTATCGTTTAAAGAGGATGAAAAAGTTTGAAAACCGAAATTTGAAAGTGAACGCACTTTGTTAATTTTTAGTCTTTTAAATCGGGCCTAGTATGGTAGTATACATTGTTTTTTACTTCGTAGGGTGCAAATTTAGACATACGTATTGATCAAAAAGGCCAAGAAAAACTATATTTCTTAAGGATGAAGTAATTGAAAAAACGACTCAAACTGACAATTCGCCCCTTAATCCTACAAAACTTCAACTTAAGTCAAAAACAGCACGTGACAGCATAAGTAGATGAACAACTGAATCGGGATGCATAAAAAAAACAAAGAATTGTGCTTGAACCTTTTCGGGAATAGCTTCCTTAATAAGCCAAATTTTAATGGGAAAAGCAGCACATGTATCATCGCGACTAAAAAATGAATGTTACTTTCTCTGATGAAAATTATTAAAATTCGGATCGCCTAGATGGATTATAATTCTATTAGCGTGACTTCAGAAAAGATCCGATGAGCATATGCTGTGACACACACAACAATTCTTGGTTTTTTTGTGCATCCTGATTGAGTTGTTCATCTACTTATGCTGTCACGTGCTGTTTTTGACATAAGTTGAAGTTTTGTAGGATTAAGGGGTGAATTGTCAGTTCGAGCCGTTTTTTCAATTCCTTCGTCCTTAACCACTTCCCTTACGAATTCTTTTTGTAAAAAATTGCAAAAAAAAAAAAAAAACACACACACACATTTTTCTTTTTTTAAATTTAATTTTGAAATACAAGAAAATGAAGCAATACAAATAAAATATGTAGGTTTCAAGTTGAATTTTTAATTATTTATAGGACTAAAATCAATTAGTTTCACTCGAGTTTTCTCGGGATAATAATTACCTGCAACTCATACGAGCCCGAGATAACTCGGGATAATCAGGCAAGCGGTTAAGAAATATATTTATTCTTGGGTATTTTGATCAGTACGTATGTCTAAATTTGCTCTCCACGAAGTAAAAAACAATGTACTTCCATACTAGGACCGATTTAAAAGACTAAAAATTAACTAAGTGCGTTCTCTATCAAATTTCGGTTTTCAAACTTTTTCATCTTCTTTACACGAGAACTACAGAGATTTTAAGAATTTGATACATTCATTGAGCTCTCTCTGCACTTTATAGTTGAAGAAAAAAGTCACGCCTTACATCCACCAATCACATTTCAAGGGATATTTGCATCAAATCTGACTTTTGTCTAAACTTTTGCAGCAATGAAAAAAAATGTCTATTGTAATTTCCGATTTTATTTTTCAACACTTCAGACACGTATTTGGGACCATATTGTCTGCCTGCAGTAGAAATTTGAAAGCATTTTGCCGAGTAGTTTTCTTTTCAATCATACATTTACATTTTGTTTAAAGTTTTGTATCGCAATGTATACAGGGTGTCCACTCCAATCGTGGACCAATAGGTCATTTCTAAACCGTTAGAGATAAGCATATAGTTTATTTGGGAAAAAATCTCCAAATTATGAAAGGAATTTTGGGTCTATTCAATGTTTTTCAAAAAATCAAATTTCGAAAGAGTTACGAAATTTAAATTTTTATACAGCCCCCCAGTCCTATCAATCATATTTAGTAAAACATTCTTGACACTGTAACGTTTAAAACTAAAAAAAAATCACTGTTCTACCACAAAAATTGACAGAGTTATGAAGTTTTGAAAAATCAAGATTTTGCATTATTTCACGACGTCATCGAGAGATCGCTTAAGGGACCGTATGCAAAATCCTTCAAAATCTTGACTTTTCAAAACGTCATAACTCGGTCAATTTTTGTCGTAGAACAGTGATTTTTTTTTTAGTTTTAAACGTTACAGTGTCAAGAATGTTTTACTAAATATGATTAGTAGGACTGGGGGGCTGTATAAAAATTTAAATTTCGTAACTCTTTCAAAATTTGATTTTTTGAAAAACATTGAATAGACCCAAAATTCCTTTCATAATTTGGAGATTTTTTCCCAAATAAACTATATGCTTATCTCTAACGGTTTAGAAATGACCTATTGGTCCACGATTGGAGTGGACACCCTGTATATGTATGCCCAGTAGCAAATTCTTAGCAGCCTGTAGCGCCAATTAAAAACTAAATGTAGCGTGCAAGGTGAAAAGCGGCATTCGATTAGTCGTAATAATCATTATGGACCAACCCCAAGGATAATAAGCTAAAATTCAAAAAGTATGTGCCAAATGCAGGCTGAAATGCTTCAACTGGCAAATGCAGGTATTGCTCTCTTTCTGACGTCTCAGCTATTGATGATTTCTCTACAGAGATTTAAGAACTATTGTTGTTTTTACCTTTTTTTTCAGTTTTATCTTTCTTCTGTTATTCTTTCTGTTCTGAACTCTTCTAAAAAATCGACAAACTCGTGAAGAAAGCAGTTAAAACAAAATCCTATTAAAAATAGTCTGTTGATCTCCTAAAGAATATACGACTCATATCTTATCCGAAAAGAATGATCACAATTCGTATGGATAACCTACAAATACGCAAATTCCGATAAGTTCCATTATTTCGTAGTTTGTGTACCTGAATTCGATCAACTCGTGGTCTGAAAAAGATCATTAGTGATCCACTTAAAGGATGGTCGAAACTCTATAATTGACATAGATAAATGTCATAAAACTTCAATTTTCAAATCTAACTGTTTGAAAATAATATTAATGAAATGGGTTAAAATGTTATTTTACAAAAGTAAAGTTTCAGTTGTTGAAAACAGTGTGTCCATAGAATTAAAAAATATCTTCTATGGCTCAATTGTACTTCTCACTAACTCAAATTCGTATCAGTTTTATAGATAACTTTCAAAACTTACAACATTTCGGTAAAACATTTTATAATTTTTTCCCAATCGTCAGTTTTAAATTAATACCTCATCTTTTTTAGTCTTTTGTATTCTTTAGAGGTGAGGGGTTGCCTGTTTTTTTTCTTTACTGTAACCTTTTCTTCACTTCCGCAATTAACTTGATTCATTAATAAATGTGACGGTGTTTCGTCCATCCTAAAAGTGTGAAATTGGATCTGGATCAGCCTGCACGAAGATAGCCACGCTTTTATGACAAACTTCTTACAAAGTTTGCAATAAGCGGCAGTACAATATGAGGGGCTCTTTCTAGGGAGTACACAGCATTATCATTAATAGACACCTAAGGCAAATTTGTTCAATCGGTATTTATTTAAGTGACTTTTCACAGCTCGTCACATGCTTTGGAAAACAAAAACAAAGTTTAAAGACAAATGGTAAAGATTTTAAGCTTCGAGTTTTTGCGAGCTGTCCATTTCTCTTTATACCTCAAATTGAAAATCGTTCAGACTTCGCTTTATTAAATGACATTTTTACATTCAAAATAGTTTCAAAAATAAAAATAAGTCGCTAAATTTGCATTCAGCGTTGAAATTATATCATCACTGATTCATCAAAAATCAACCTTATGTTACGAAAATTGCATTTCGACTATCATTTTTGTCCGAAACCCGCTATCGATTTGAATTCTGCAAAAAGATGAAACATTTCCTTCCTTAACTAGCTCATCACCTCAAAAACAAGGCCCAAATCGAGTACCCGAGGCACGTAACACTCACAACTGCGATAAATATCAGCGAGCTTCAAATGAACCCTGAGATGCATAAGCAACATTACCTCACGAATTGCGTATCAGCCTCAATTTTGATCAACCGAGTATAAATTATCATAATAATAACTCGCTAGTGGTAATATTGAAAAGAAGAAGAAAAAAACTGGAGCTTCCGCCATTCCCTAAATTCTCGAACTATAATTATCGGGGGTCAGTTCACTACTTAAAAAAAAGAACAACAAAATAAAAACTGAACGAGTGAAACGCGGAAGGAAAAAATAAAAAAAAAGTACCAAAATGATCTGCAGACTCGTATTTTGACCTATGTTCGTTACTGTTTTTAACCCGCGATTGATTATTATAATCCGTTGTTGTTACCGCGAGGGATCCATGCAAACAGGTCAAAATCGGCGCTTTTTCCCTCTTCTCGTTTGGGTCGGGAGGATGCTTCAAATCATGCTCGCATGATTGAAAGCGTTTCGACCGATATGGACCGTGAGAGATCTTCCACTTTCTCCCTTCTCAAGGTCAATCTGTGCGAGGACCCGACATTGCTGTGGAATCAATTTTCTTTTCTTGAACAATGTCGGCTTGGCCCGTTTGAAATTCACGGGCATGTTTTTGGAATTATCATCTACGACTTATTTGTTCCATTCATTAACCCTTAACTCGGCAGTCCCCAACCTTTTTAAGGCTAAAGTGTATAATATGATAGTAATTATTTCCTCTTCTGTAAAAAAAGTTAAATATAGTATGTTTTTTTAATTACGAAAAGCAAATAATGCTTTTAATTACACTGCAAAAAATTAATTGTTGTTTTTACATTGTAATACTGACAACAGAGGTTCCAGTTTAAAACTAAAAACACAGTAATAAACTGTAAAACTAGCTATTTTAGTTTATTACTGTAAAATCAGCAACTTTACAGTTCATTACTGTAAAACTAGCAATTTTACAGTTTATTACCATAAAATTTGCTGTACTATAGTGTAAAGACAACAGTATAATACTGGCAGCAGAGGTTCCAACTCAAAAGGGTTAAATGCACAGTAATAAACTGTGAAACTAGAAATTTTACAGTTTAAATTGTAAAATTAGCAATTTTACAGTTTATTACTGTAAAATTACTCTGTATTATACTGTAAAAACAACATCTATTTTTTGCCGTGTAGTTTTAATCATTCAAAGAAAATACCTGTGTTTTTTTTTTCTTTTTAATGTTATTAAATCAAGAAGTAATCAATGTTACGGTTGATATCGCTTAGTTGTAAAAATGTTTTTATACTGGTTGTACTTTTGGTACATCCTAAGTCCTAGTTTATTATTTTCTTTACAAATCTCTAATGACTACCGATTCAACAGTCAGATTTGATATTCTAGTGATTTTTCTATTATATTGATTTATTTATTTTACTTTTATTTTCATAGTATTTATTTATTTATTGTGGGTGAAGAAAAACCCAATTTTTGTACCTATTTTTACCCCCTGGGAAATCTTGTTTTTCTCTTTCGGAGGTAATTACGCACCGATTGGGAATAGCTGTGGTGATGATTTTCTGTAACGAAAGTAGTAAAGTGGGGTTTATGTAAGTTCATCATTATGTTCCCTGTACACTTAACAAATTTTAAATTAGAAAAATTTCCAATGGCTTTTATGATATTTGTTAATTTATTACAACTGAAGGAGTAAGTAAGGCTGCTAGGACTTGGGATTTCAATAGAGGCCTAGTTTTCTTAGGATTCTGTTTGAAATTCTTGGCTTTCTGGTTTAATTCAGGAAAACTATTTATTAAATAGTTTACCGATAATACATAAAATTGTCACTAAAATATATTTTTTTAGTTATCCATTCTAGAATGCACATGATTTTTTTTTTTTTTTTTTTTGATTATGTATAAACAACCGAGGAAAGTTCAACGTGCTTTTAGTTGCGTAAGGCAGAAATATGAAAAATGTCATATTTTACCGATATTCAAACGGTCATAACTTCCTCTGCCAACAACATATTGAAATATTTTTTTTGCCAATGTCATACTCTATTCTTTGTCTTAACATAACAGTTGAGTCTTTTCAGGCGAAATGCTTAACATTTTTTTACAAAAAATGCACAATCAAAAGTAAATTTTTTGTAAAAAAAATTTTACACTGGTCTTTCACTGGTCTTTCAAACGACACTACTTTTGCCGTTGCAACTGAAATATACAAGCTGTTTTTGGACCTCAAAAATGCTGAAAAACGCCAAAAATGCCTTGCTTTGAGGGCCTTCACTGACCTTACGGCAACAACTTACCTCAAATTTAACATTCATTTTGTAAAGTTTGAATCTTCTGCATTCCATATACAAAAAGAAAATTGGAATTCAACAGTTCCTGGTAAGAGTTTTGGTTCACAGCAACTTCCATATCTTGAAAATCCGCTTATTTTTTGATGCCGCACCTTCACCTTTGGGGATCCATAAAAAATAAACAACTCAACTTTAGAACAAAACACTCTGCATTTGGTCTTTCAATAAGATAACAAACATTTGGTATTTTTTTGGAAAAAATCTGAGACGTCATGAATCACAGGCGTGCAGGGGTGCCCACAGGAGGGGGGGGATTATGGCGCAAGTTGCGCCATCAAAATTTAGGGGGGGGGATTTTTAAACTAATTTATTTATTTATTTAAATTATTTATTATTTTTTAAATTAAATTATATTCTGATTTTTATAATGTAAATTATTTTTTAATTATTTTTTTTTAATTTAAATTATTTCTTTATTATTATTTTTTATTTATTTATTTATTTTTGTATGTGTGCGCTTTGAATGTCTGGAAGGGGAAAAAAGCGATTCTATTCTGCGCAAAATTAGTACTTTAAAAAAATAATAATATATAAAAAAATAATAGTTATAATATAAAAATATAAATAAAAATATTTTAAGAAATAAATAAATAATATTAAAAAAAAAACAATTAATATTTAAAAAATAATAATAATAAGATTTAAAATAATAATAATAATATTTAAATAATAATAATAATAATATTTAAAAAACAAATAAATGATATTTATAAAAATAAATAAAACAAAAAAGAGGGATAAAAATAAAAAGCACAATAGGGTTGTGAAAATTTTTGGGGGGGAAATTGCGCCATTGAGTTTGGGGGGATGGGCACCCCTCTTAGATTCTTGCTCTTAATTTCACTTGCCTCATTGTATTTTGTCATTTATTATTGAAACCATTCTAATAATAAGTTTTCTCAATAGCATTCTTCTTTAATATTCGTTTTCAAAAAGCGAGTACTCGTACTTTTAGTTTTACTTGAAGTGGAAGATTCCTTTCAATTATTTTTATTTAATTTGGATCAAAATCATGAATGACCCTTATTTCAATGATGCATATTTCAGTGACATTTCTTAAAGTTTGCATCGTATTTTATGTATGACTACTTCATAGTTACTTCTTTATTATCGTAAAATATCGTTTAACTTAGTTGAACCAAGGTTGATAGGTCGCACGAGAAGGAAGTAGCGAGATGGAACAACGAACCTACAGCTTCTGTTATAAACAATAAAACCAAAAAATTCGTTTAGAATATAAGCTTATCTTCCTTTTTTTTTTCCTTCAAACATATTCTATTTCAAGGAAATGTTTCTCGTCAGCATCCATAGATGGGCCATTAAGCAGTCAAATTGATTAATCTCACTTTTTGAAAATGTCCATATTTCATCACCCAGTTTCAATCAATTGAAGCTCTGTTGAACTTTTCTTTGAGCGTGATGCTGATCTATACCTGATTTCTTTACTAAGGTCGGCGATGCTTATAGGCTCTACTGAGGAAAAAAAATAATTGCCTATAAGCTGGAGAAGAAGATTGATTTAGTTGTGCCTCAAATGCCATGATTGCAGAGTAGTATATCTTGTGAGACTGGTCTTGATTTTATAGATTTCATAAAGAAAAGATGAATGAAAGGGAAATACAGGGTGGTTAAAATTAAACTGAGTACTCAAAGGATTATAAGGATACCTGATTTCTTTACTAAGGTCGGCAATGCTTATAGGCTCTACTGAGGAAAAAAATAATTGCCTATAAGCTGGAGAAGAAGATTGATTTAGTTGTGCCTCAAATGCCATGATTGCAGAGTAGTATATCTTGTGAGACTGGTCTTGATTTTATAGATTTCATAAAGAAAAGATGAATGAAAGGGAAATACAGGGTGGTTAAAATTAAACTGAGTACTCAAAGGATTATAAGGATACCTGATTTCTTTACTAAGGTCGGCAATGCTTATAGGCTCTACTGAGGAAAAAAATAATTGCCTATAAGCTGGAGAAGAAGATTGATTTAGTTGTGCCTCAAATGCCATGATTGCAGAGTAGTATATCTTGTGAGACTGGTCTTGATTTTATAGATTTCATAAAGAAAAGATGAATGAAAGGGAAATACAGGGTGGTTAAAATTAAACTGAGTACTCAAAGGCTTATAGCTGCGGTTTCACTGAGCGGATTCAAATGACACTTCAAATATATGTTGTGTAGGTCATGCGGATGCGCGATTATTGAAAAAATAATAATAATAATAATAAAAGCAGTTTAAATTCTTCCACCAGATGGCGTTTGGATGACATAAAAGGAAAGGTAAAAAGGTAAGAGGTCGCCAATCAAAGAAAAATGAAGCTCTTTATTTATTTCCGCACTTATGGCCGATATTTTCATACCTAACCGATCAACAGCATACTGAAAATGAACTCCTTTTCAAGCTTTTCATCCGCCGATAAGCACGTATTGCTGCCGAAGTAATGTGCACATGCTCATTGTAGAATAGCTTCAATATTAATGAGTATTCGCTCTTGTTTAGAGGCCTGAACGATCACTGTGGGTCATGTTCATCACCTATATAGTGAAATTACAGTTACTAATTTGCATATGGCGTTTTAGTACAGCGCCATCTATTGGGCGAATTCCAAACGATTTTTTTTTAACTTGAAGTTTGGCTCTATGATCTGCATAACATAGATTTCAAAATTAATTTTAATTCGTTCCATAAAGCCAGAGCTATGGACATCTAAATACTGTTGGTGTAAGAGAAACACGCTAAAATGGCGTATTTTTGACAAAATTTGAAAATAAATTTATTGGATAAATCAGTCTATTGTTTTACACAGCCAGTCCGTTTTTGTTTCTTCGTTCATTAGAAGCAGAGATATTGGTTTTGAATGCGCAAAATATGTAATAAAAACATTGGAAGTTTAAAGTTAAATTTATTTTTTTAATGAGTTTTTGTGTCAAAGTTTCTTACTTCAAAAACTTATAACTCACAATATTCATGTCCCATTTTTATAAAACTTTGCACACTTTTTCTATAAACATCCTCTCATCTGTGAAATATAAATAAATGTTAATCATAATAGCAATATTGTGTATAAGTAATAGTTTTGTCTTTTAAGTTCAATGTAGTAAATATGTCGAAAATCCGACAAAAAAGGAGTACTAAAAAGCTATTTTCTACAAAATCTTTAAAATTGTTGGTAAAGCCCCTAAGCAAAAGTAAGTAAATTATTATGCTGAAACTTAAATTATATGTTATGGTGACACTTTAATTGAGTGAACTACACCAATAAAGGTAATTAGGGTGAGTTCTGGTAAGTGCGTACCCTTTTTTTCAAAGTTCATGTTCTCAAGGATGCTGCTCCGTTGAAAAATCTTGTACACTCACAATTTTTTTTTTAGTTTTCTTTCCAGATCCTTTACTAAGATGTTCAAGCATATAATGTGTTAAATAAACCATAAGCGTAGGTTTTGTGACCTAGTTTATGACACCTATTCTAAGGTACGCACTTTCCCTACCTAGCGGGGTAAGTGCGTCCACCTTAAATTATGTGAATGTGAACAGGAAAAAACTTCTGGCACATATTAAATATGTTAGGTAGTTGCCTTGGGATAATTCCTAATACTAGAGATCAGCACTTGCTTGCATGGATGGAACACAATCAGTGATATTCCACGTGTCTTACGAACAACTGTGATTTGAAGTTTGAGAGAGTTGTGTCTGTGATTCTTCCTTTGTCCTTTTAATAAGACCAAGTGAGCAAATGTAAGTTGTTTTTATTTAGTAATAATCACTTATAGTATACATAGTTTATTTTGGTTGAATACATTAAACAGTCTGCGTTTAAGCCAGGGTTCGCACTTACCCCTTCTTAAATGTAAAATGAGATATGTGCGTCCAATAGCATTGTTGTAAGTGCGTACCCCTGTGATTTTCTTTAATTATATTTGTATGGTAGATCGTTAGGTGACCTGAGTGAACAATTCGTTTTTTTTTTTTTTTTAATAAATACGGTTTTAATATTTTTCTTATTAGAATCAGCAGAAGTAAGGGAAAACACAAAATAAAGAGCAAAAAAAAAAATAATAAATAAATAAATAAATAATTGATCATGATATGATACTTGTACTTTTTTTTCTTGTACATTGAAATAGTTTTTTACAAGGTGTTCTTAATTTTCTTAAATATAATTTATTCATTATTTCACCTTCGTTTTTTGAATCAGTTGGTTCCTCATTAAGTGTTTCACTTAATTTCATTGCTTAATTTGTGATTCTGTTTTAAATTAAGTATAGCTTATGATCGCTATTTTCAACGAAAAATGTACTAACTGATACTTAAAAGCCAATATATTTCAGAGATATTGAATAAAATTGAAATCTTACGCCGCATTCAATGTAAATATAAACACTTGATGGAAATGACGTCGGATTTATAATCGGCTAATAAAAGAGTTATAAGCAAAATTAAAGGTGAATTACGAGAGTCGGATTTTCCACGTAATGGTACAAACTTGCCTCATCATAATAGTACGCACTTGGTCCGAATAATAGTACGCATATGCCTCATGATAGTGGTACGCACTTGCCCCATCAAAATGGTACGCACTTACCCCCACCTTACTTTAAAGAAAGGGAAAGTGCGTACCATCATATAAACAAATTTTACTTAGAGTATTTGATCAAAATACCCCATGTATGTTATTAGTAGCTATTACTCAAATGAAACAACTTGCATTTCTTGACTTCAATTGCTTGATATGACTACAAGAGAAACTGAAACAAAATCTTCTCAATCTTTACTTTAGAGTTTTTTTGAAGACATTTAAGTTGTCTCTGATTGTGTTTCGTCTATTGAATCCAGGCCTGAATCCTATCTATTGAAATTATCATTAGACAGTTATCTAACATAGTCGATGTGTTGCAGAAGCCATTTCAGAACAGTGTTCATATAATTCCCAGTGGACGCACTTACCCCGTGGACGCACTTACCAGAACTCACCCTACAATGTTTATAAATATAGCTTTTTAAAGAGAAAAAAAAAAATGGATCCAAACATGTTCGGAAACCTTAATGTTAACCGTCCTGTATCTTAAGTGTCACTTAAACGTAAACTAGTGATTTTTTTTAAGCTGTGATAAGAAAATACACACACAGCTAATTTGAAAAACTAGTACGGGAAATCATTCACTTTCAATTTTCACTGTCACCCTACCATGTGCTGCATTACATTTCGTCAATGGTTTAGCGCTGAATAAACAATAAAATATTTTTCCTAGATCTTTAATGCAAATTAGTTGATTGGAAACTGCTTCTCGTGCTTTGGAGAAATACTTCGTCAAAAAACTATTAGTTTTTTGTAAAAATTTGATTAGCTATTAGTATTTTCCCATTCTCCTACTTTTTCCTAACAATCAGTTTAGAGTCTTCTCAAACATACAGTGCTTGACAATTGAATTGCTTGGGAGATGAAAGGGTTAAGTGACAAAACAGAAATTGCCAGTAATTAAATTTCTAAGTTTTACTGGTAAGTAAAACTTAGTAAAGTAAGCAGTAGTTCAGTAAGCAGTTTACTGTTAAGTAAGCAGTTGTTGCAGCTCATTTGTTTTCTGGTTTTATCGTTAATGTGCGTATGAAATTGATCTAATGACATCTACTTTTTGATGTACCAAGTTGTAATTGCTTACCTGTATCCATTTCTTACCACTGCCTTCAGTGGCGTATTTACGTATGGGCTTAATGGGCTATAGCCCAGGGCGGCACGATTGGAGGGGCGGCACTTTTTCCATGTAAAGTGAAGACCTTTTTTTTAGACAGTAGGGCGGATCGGCAGCGAGAATTACTTCAATTAATTGAATTAAATACTGTTCTTTATTTAATAACACTGGAATGCTGGTGGAATTTTTCATACAAAAGCATTGAACCGCAGGGGAAAAAAAGAAAAGAAGATAAGACAGGAATAAGACTAGAAAGATGAGAAAAAAAAGACTGCGAGACAGTAAAAATTGTTCGTTAAAACCTGGTCTTGCTCGTTAAAAACGAATTCTGTTCCATAAAGTTTAACATTGATCCAACAAAATATTCTCGTTTCCCTCGTTACATCCGAGCTCGTTATAAACGAGTTTGACTGTATTCATTACACATTGTTAAAATTATTTTATCGTTTATTTATTTATTGATTTTGTTTTATTTTTTTCTAAAATATTTAAATGAAGCCATGATCCATTTCAATAAAATTTTGTATACTAGTCGAGATCAGCCTGTACAAGAAAAAAAAGCAAATTCTATGGAAAAAAAATTTTTAAAACTATTTTTGAAACAAAGATGTGAAGATTATTCATTTCAAAAACTTTTAAATTTCGAAAGAAAGTTCTTAATGTAATTAAGTACTAAAAATGTTGATTTATAATAATGTAAGAGCAGATTTGTAGTAGTAAAAGTTGAGATTCGCAAAAGACGAATTTTTACCCATTGGCTGGTTGTTAACAACCGACCAATTTTATGTTTAACTATCTGTGTGACCGGGCTTTTCACGGTTTACCTTGAAAATACAGTTTATGTCAAGTAAATAAAAAAGGTTTTTTTTACAACTCTAAAATTCAACACCTCAAGGGGGGGGGGGCGGCCAGTTAAAAAAGCCCAGGGCGGCCTTACGTCCAAATACGCCTCTGACTGCCTTATCATCCACTCAAAAAGAGTTCGGCATCTGATTGCTTCTAATGTTGACATCAATTCTAAAATTTCTAAACCTGTATTTGCTAATACTGTGAGACGTAGTGTAAAGAATTTAATTTCTAATTCAGATCTGGTTGTTACCAAAGCTGAAAAAGGCGGTCAAATTGTTGTTCTTGACAAATAATCTAATGTTGATAAAACTAATGATTTGATTTCTTCTGGTCCGTATTTTGAAATTTCGAAAGATAGTTAAAAACGATTTCTTCTGCGGTTAAGTCGGTTCAGTCTATTCCTTTAAGTGTTAAACACTCTGTTATTCCCTCTATTGCTAATTGTGCTAGATTTTATGCTTTATCCAAGGTACATAAAACTGGTATCCCTTTTAGACCGATTGTTTCCAATATCGGTACTGCTTATTATAAACTTGCTAAATATTTAGTGTCTGCGTTTTCGCCACTTAGGATTCATAATTTATTCACCGTTAAAAATTCTGTAGATTTTGTTAAGAAAATTCATAATTTCGTTCCTAAGGATTCTTTTATGACTTCTTTTGATGTTAAATCATTATTTACGAACGTTCCTATCGAGGGTGCATTGTTATGCCTTCAAAGGAGACTTTCAGAATTTCATTTTGCCTCTAAGGAAATTGAGGAATTAATTTTCCTTACCCGTACATGTCTTGAACAATGTTCTTTTGCTTTTAATGGACAATTTTATACTATGTCGGATGGTTTGGCTATGGGTAACCCACTACGCCCCATTCTTAGTGATATTTATATGCATTATTTTGAGGTTGAGTTGTTCCAAAAATTACAGTTTCAATTTTACGTTAGCTATGTTGACGACTGTTTTGTTCTAATGAACCATAACCAGTTCCATAATGACGATGTTGTATCCGTTTTAAATGCTATAAATCCTCATATTCAATTCTCTTGTGAGAAAGAACAGAATAATTGCATTCCCTTTCTTGACGTTTTAGTTTCTCGTACAGAATTCGGCTATGAAACTACCGTTTATCGCAAACCTTTTGCTGTCTCGTTACCTCCACATCGACTTTCATCTCACCCTCCTATTCAAAAATATGCTGCATTTAATTCTTCTGTTCAGCGTGCGATTAATCTTTGTTCTTCATCGGAACTTCTTAAAGCAGAACTCAACTATTTTAAAGCTGTGGCTCTTGATAGAAACTATCCTCATACTTTGATTGATTCCATTTTTAAAAAAGTTTCTAACAAATCCGAAACAAGTGTTGTTAAGAGAACTTTCATTAGAAAGAATTTGGTTGTTTTGCCATTCTTTCCCTCTGTGAGTTATCAGGTTGCTAAGATTCTCAAACGTTTCAATTTCCAGGTGGTATTCTCCCCCACGAATAAACTATGTTTCTCTTCCCTTAAAGATCCCATTCATCCTCTTGAATGAGAATTGCAATTGCAATCTCTCTTATATCGGACAAACGCGACGTGCTTTGAAATTCCGCTTAAAGGAATATCAGAATTTTGTGAAAAAGCAACAATTGAATAAGTCTAGTATTGCGCAACATTGTTGGGAAAAGAATCATTCTTTCGATTTTAATTCTTTTCAAATTTCAAATTGTCCAAAAATGACCCAACCCATCAGATCTTGATTTTTGGGAATCCTTCCATATTTTGAAAAACAGTTCTGACTTAGTTAACGATATCAATGCTATTCCTTATTTTTCTGCTGTTTGGCGTCCTTTTGTATAATTTTGCATTTTCCCTTTCTAATTTATTCCTCTGATTTTGCTGGCATTTTCCTAATTTCTACTTGTCTTTATTTTTCTTTTTTGTTTTTTTTCATTTACCGATTCGCTTTCTTTCATTCTGCTCTTTTTTGTTCTTGCGGTTAACAGTTTAACCTGGTGTTTTTTTATTATGTTAGCCTTTTGGCTTATCGTGTCGCCAATCGTATTCTTTCTTTCCATTTCGTACCTGGTAGAAAGATTCGGTTCATTCTTTATTTTCCCATTGGATCTTTTTTGGCTTAAATTTTTTTGTTGGTGTTCAGGTAATCCGCTATGTTTGCTTTTTAAGCTGTTCGCTTCTGTTTCCGTTGCTTTTGTCGGATGTCTGTGCATCCATAAGCTCACAACTTTTTTGCATTGAAAAAGGCGTTCCTTGTGACGCCGAAACACGTGTCTGCAGTATCCCTGCTCATTTGTGCATTCGCAACGTTGTTATTTTCTGTACATCTATAGCACAAAGGTATTTGTAAACTTTATTAATCATTGTCTTCGCTTTGATGAAAAAGGGCCTGCTTTTGCTCCCTATTTTAACGAGTGTACAAATTCTACTCCTGCATATTTCTGCTTCGAAATTTTCTTTCACATGGTACTCAAAATATGTACTATGTATTCAGTGACTGTTTGTACCGTTTGTCCTCGCACCTACCGCCGTGTTTGATAAGCATGTAGAAAAAACGAAAACGTTGTAGCGTGAAAAGAGTAAGATTAGAAAAGGAAGAATGATTTTATATCCCGTGCATTATTTTCATTAGAATTCAACTTATGTAACATTGACTGTAAAATAGGCGATATGAATGTTTCTGTCATTCTACTTCTTTAATATTATAAAATAAAACATTCCCTTACCTTTTGTAAATAAAGCCTATTTCTACGATGTTTAGAAGTAAAGATTTTTAATTATTCGAAATAAAAATAATACTCACCGCCAACAGCGGGAGAGAAAAACAACTACCAAACTCCACCAAAGTCTATTTAACTGTTCTATGTAATTTTTGTATAGTTGCCAATACAATAATAATAATAATAGTAATAATAATAATAATGCGCAAACGATTTTTTTCCTTTCTAATGTTGTTGCATTAGAGGCACTAACTTTAACAGACCTAGTGCAATCAATATAGCATTAATTTTTTTATGCAGAAACTGCTATCGGCGGATGTGATTACCACGAGCATTTCGACCCTCAGTTTCAATCACCAGATGGTGACACCTCGGCTCTATTCGACACAAAACTGCACTAGGAATTTAATTTTGCCAAGTGCACTCCTAGCTAAACGAGTACTGCAATGATCTTTAGTTTGCCGCATGTTCAACCACACGACACGGACGCTGTCAATTCTCTGCATCTTGAAAATCCACCGACTGTAGCTAGGTTCGCCTTTGGGTGTGAAAGACCAGTGTCTAGCCACTGCAGCATTATATCGGCGATGCACAAATGATAATTGAATGACATAATGAAAAAGGAAAAAACATTGCAAAATATAATAAATATGTAAATCTCATCACATTATAAATTTTCAAACATCAGCAGCAGGTATTATACTTTTGAAAGGGTTGTTAAAATTACAAAGATTATTACAATTAATGATTACGAAAATCAATTATTGACAAATGAATTTGTTGCAAAACCCGTCAAAATTCCCGTTAAAATCTTTTCCCCAACATACAGTTCTTATAGTCGCTGCGGAAATCTGTTTCAAAAGGCGATAAAGTCGCCAACAGTGAAAGTCGGAAACAATTGAACCATTGAGAGCAAAAGTGCTGTAAGTCAACAGAACAAGATTTTGAGTAATTAAATAGTTTAGTAGACTCGTTTGCACGTAACTTCTATTGCCGTACCATTTTGCGATTACTGTTGATTGGCAAATAGTTATGCTTATACTTACCCCACTTTCGCGTGCAGTAGAACGAGGTTAAAACTAATATCTGTTGGTGAGAATAAAAACTATTTAAAAAAATCACCTGTACCACTTTTGCTCTCAACAGCAAAGTTAAAGACAGGAGGAAAATATTATTACCCGTTCGAAACATTCCTCGGAAACCCTTTTCCAAGTGGATTTTTCGGGGTTTAATTAAAGATTAAGTTATGGCTAATTTAGCTCCATATATCATTTTGCATCTCCAGACCATTGCTGACCCCAGAGAACGTCGGATCATTAGTTAGAAATAACCTCTGACTCACGAATACGGTTTTTTGGGCCGAATGGGTATGAAAATCTCGCATTTAGTTGATGGATTTTTTGGAAAGCTGTGCTCGTTATCGGAAAAATGGAGCCTTCCTATGCTAATGGACCGGTAAGGTGTCTCAAGTCCATGTAAATCATAGCGAAAAAGGACGTAAAGTGTTTAATAAGGTCGCGATATACTGACTCTAGGTTTCCAAAATATGTAGCTTAGCCAACTTTTAGAAAAGTGCTTTGCATTTTCAAATGCTAAAAGTTATTCAGGCTTATACTGGCAAAACGCCCCAGTGACAACACAATGCACTGGCAGGACCTTTTTCAGATATAGTAGTATGCAAATAAGTGTCTAGTACAACATTTAGCAGTTTTTTTACCAATTACACTGCGATGCAAAAGTTTAGACAAATGGCAAATATATGAATAAAAAGAAAACTATTCAACGAAATGCTTTCAAATTTCTACTGCAGGTACACAATATGGTCCCAAATACGTGTCTGGAGTTCTTAAAAATATAACTGGAACCAAATTTTGGACATTACAAAAGACATTTTTTTACATTGTTGCAAAAGTTTAGACAATAGTCAGATTTTATGCAAATATCCCTTGAAATGTGATTGGTGGAGGAAAGGCGGGACTTGATTATTCAATTATAAAGTGCAGAGATTGCTGAATAAATAATCAAGATCTCAAAAGCTCTGTAGTTCTCGTGTAAAGAAGATGAGAAAGTTTGTAAGCCGTAATTTGAAAATGAACCTACTTTATTAATTTTTTGTCTTTTAAATCAGCTCTAGTATGGTAGTACGTCGTTTTTTACTTTGTAGGGAGCAAATTCAGACATGCGTATCGATCAAAAAACCAAGAAATATTATATTTCTTAAAGATGAAGGAATTGAAAAAACGGCTCGAACTGACGATTTGCCCCTTAATCCTACAAAACTTCAACTTGGGTCAAGAACAGCACGTGACAGCATAAGTAGATGAACAACTGAATCGAAATGCATAAAAAAAAACAAAGAATTGTACTTTAGCCTTTTTGGACAGATAGTCCCAAATAAGCCAGATTTTAATGGTAAAAGCAGCATAGCATATGATCATTGGATATTTCTCAAGGGTCACGAAAAGAACTATAATACATCTAGGCCATCCCAATTTTAATAATTTTTATCAAAGAAAATACCATTCATTTTTTAGTCACGATGATACATATGCTGCTTTTCACATTAAAATCGGGCTTATTTGGAACACTCTGTCCGAAAAAGCTCAGGCACAATTCTTTGTTTTTTTAATGCATTCCGATTCAGTTGTTCATCTACTTATGCTGTCACGTGCTGTTTTTGACCCAAGTTGAAGTTTTGTGGGATTAAGGAGCGAATCGTCCGTATGAGCCGTTTTTTCAATTCCTTCATCCTTAAGAAATATAATTTTTCTTGGACTTTTTGATCGATACGCATGTCTGAATTTGCTCTCCACAAAGTATAAAACAACGTAATACCATACTAGAGCCGATATAAAAGACAAAAAATTAATAAAGTTGGTTCGTTTTCAAATTTCGGCTTCCAAACTTTCTCATCGTCTTTACACGAGAACTACACAGCTTTTGAGATTTTTATTATTTATTCAGCAATCTCTGCACTTTATAATTGAATAGTAAAGTCCCGCCTTTCCTCCACCAATCACATTTCAAGGGATATTTGCATAAAATATGACTATTGTCTAAACTTTTGCAACAATGTTAAAAAATGTCTTTTGTAATATCCAAAATTTGATTCCAGTTAAAATTTTAAGAACTCCATACACGTATTCGGGACCTTATTGTGTACCTGCAGTAGAAATTTGAAAGCATTTCGTTGAATAGTTTTCTTTTTATTCACATATTTGCCAATTGTCAAAACTTTTGCATCGCAGTGTATTATGATTATTAGTACTATAAACAGTAAGTAGAAGGTAAAATCACACTTTTTTTAATTTAAAGTTAATTTTAATATTTATTACGTTACTCATTATATAATGTGGATTAATTTAGTCTACTGCTACTACTTTTCTCAATTGTAATAAGTTTTAGAATGTTAAGAGGGCATTACGTGACGGTGGAGGGGGGGGGATGCTTAGATATCAGGGCATTGCATCGAAGTGGTGATTTCGTGTTTTGATAATAAGTTATTTATTTCGCATTTGTTACTTCTGTTCGATTTAGCACAGCATCTTGATCTTCATTTAAAAGAATATTAGGTAGATTTTCTATTTTTCATAAACACAACAGATTTTATAAGTATTTTCGCTTAGGTATGGCGTGATACCCCGACGTACAAGAGTACTAAATTGCTCTATATTGTGGAGGATCGTTCAAAAACTTTCTCTAAAATTATAATCGTCGATAAGTGAAAATGCATTGTCACTTTACGATATACAGATCAAGATTGGGAGCTTTCGTTGGTCACCAGTGGCGATTAGAAGCAAATTTAATAGTTGACACACCTTTTTCCTTTTCTTCTCTCTCCTTCTCTTTTTTCCGCTTTTTAAAAAAAAAACTTCTTGTAATGTTCTTTTGATGATCATAATATATATGTATATAACTAAATAAAAAATTAGTTCTCTAATTGTCACTGAACTCAAACAATATCAGCTAAAATACAGGTAATGGCATCGACGTTCATCGACAGCAGAGGTGGTTTTGCGTGGTGACCAGAAGGCGAATGATACTAAAATTTTTAGTCGCCACTTTTTTATATTTATTGTTCACATGGTGAGCAGCGTCTGCTCATCTTCACTTCACGACTACACTTGACTCGGTGAAGGGGAAAACGCTTTATTTGTTAAATCAAAAACTCGTTTTGGTGTTTTCTCTCGCGTAGGGTATCCCTTTGACTCCAATTATAATTCGTATTATTTCAAATGTTTTATTAAACGTATAATTTAGTTAAAAGAATACCGTAAAATGGGGTGTATAGGAACAGCGGGGTCAATCGGAACAAAACTTCCCGGCCGTACAAAGAAATTATTCATAAATATACTATTGGGTATTTTTCGCCATTAATTTTTTTTTAGAAAGGCAAGATCATAGGAAGTAGGAAAAAATTACTTTTGTCAATCTGGAAATGCTACTGGTTTCTAAGGAGGGCTGCACGTGGAATGCTAGAAAACATCACATTTTCATAGACTGCAAAACTTCATATGCACCTAAGAGTTGTAAGTTTCAATTATACATGTATCTGAACAACAGAATACCACATTAGAATTTACATTTTTTATAAATTGTGTCACAAAAATGAAGAATTCTGAAAAATGCCATAGGAAAAAAAATTGCGGGGTGAATCAGAACACTTTGTTCTGTTGTTCCAATTCAAACTTATTTGAAGGAAACTGTTTGAAAATCAAGATTCTAACCCCAATTTTTCTAATCAAGACAAGGACAAGGCTTTATTACTGTTTATCCCTTCTCGTGAACAACTAGATCTTAGAATAACAAAAAGTTGCAGATTTCAAAAGATTTTTTCTCCAGGAGACTTTTTTTTTACTTAAAATACGCTGGGGAAAGTCATATAGACTTTATATAGCAAATGGCAGTACACAGACAGTCATGAATAAGCGTTAAAATCTTTCAGGACAATCCCCGAAACCCAGAGATTTCAAGAAACTAAGGAAAAGGCAGAGTTCATCCCAGAAGATGCTATGAAAAAACTTAAGCCAAGTCACAATTGCTAGTTTTAAGGACTAGTGCATATTTGTGGACGACATGAGTGACTTTCATTCATGTTAAATCTTTGTATTTCAATTCAAAAGCATTTCTTAAAATTACTTTTCATTTTTCATAAGTTCAAAATTATTTTGATTTTTGACAAATTATAAACGTTTACTGGTATTGAAATTATAATTTTATTTGACAGTAATTATCTGTTCTTTATCTCCCCCATCAACATTACTCATGTTTGTGAGACCTATTACAGGTTAAATGGAAAAAAATTAAAATTTTTACATGTGTTCCGATTGACCCCTAACAGCGGGGTGATTCGGAACACCCATAATTTCCTATATATTTTAATAATAATTATTCAAACTGTTTTGTCTTTGCTTGGAATATCAAAAGTAAAGCAAGACCGAAGTTTTTACCCTGAAAATCAAACTTGAAAAAAATCTTTTAACTGCTTTTTTTGCAATCAAAGCTGAAAAGTGTTCCGATTCACCCCATTTTACGGTAGCATCAAAGCGCTTTTTAAAGAGAGTTGCATTTTAATACTTTTCTTGGATGGATTCTACCTTTTCTTTGGGGCGCATCACATAAGTTTTTACTAAAAATGCGTCAATTAGAAAACAAAAAACAGAAAAACCAAAATATTTTCTTGAAAAATCTAAAATTTTTTCGTTTTTCTTACACTATTTATCAATCAGTGATCCATTTTATTACTATAAGCCCAACAGATTCCGTCTTTAAAGCAGAATCAGATGCATTGAATTTCATTGAATCTGAAAAAAAAACCTTCTATTAATTCAATCATGAGCTCTTTGCTGCAATTAAAGTTCTTCCTACTTAACTGGACGCGAACGCTCCCAGCTAAATGCATCAACTACTCAAACGAGAGGATTTTTCGCTGAAAAACAAAACTTTGATATTGAGGAAAGGGTTCCCGAGTTTGAACTGTGTCCATAAACAATTCCATGAGTGCTTTATTATGCATTAGACCCAATTAATAAGCCTGCCTTCTCGAGTAAGGTCATATTTCCCCGTATAAATTAAAAGGCCACTACGGTGGATGGACTCTTTTCCGAACCAGATCCAGATATTTCCTCTTCTTGGAGAATGAATGCCCATGTCCCAGCGCTTATCCGACAGTTCCTCGAGTTATCTTGTATAAATAAAGTCATTTTTCTTCCCAAAAGAAATTTAAACCTCTCTTCAATTTAAATAGATTCGCTCCCATTTGGTATGCTGGGCTTTTTGCCTGCAGGATGGAATGTTTTCTCTGGGCAAGGGTTATGAAAACGTTTCTCTTGCTTCTTCTCGGTTTCGTCTTGAAGGAAGAAATATAGATATTTAATTCAATCAAGCTGCCGAAGCTATGCTTAAAAGGCACCGCTTCGGAGTCGGAGTCAATGAAATATATATCGACTCCAATTCCTACTTCTCACTACTGATTTTTAAATATTTAAATAGGATATAAAACAGCTTAATAAGATAATGAATGATAAAGTAGCGCTTTTTTCCCTTGGTGGTTTTTAAAATCAAATTCTCCGTATAATAAAGAAAAGCAACAATTAAGTATTAATTATACTCATTTTTACTAGCAAACATTTTCAAGGATTTAATAATTTGCAAAAAATATATAAATATAAAAAATAATATTAATTAGAATAATGCTAAAACTTTGATACTTCAACTGCGCAAATAGTGATCAATTGCGGAGACCTTGTCAAAGTATCAGAGAACCCTGGTTGAAGACTTCTGCTGTAATGCGAGTGAACGAATCAGTGTCTATGTTTCAAAGAAAAGCCACAATTAAATATGTATTTATATGTTTTTACAAACAAACATTTTTTTTAGGGGTTCAATCTTTTACGTAAAAAAATAATAATAAACAAATAAATTTTATAACAAATTCGGTACTTAAATTAAGCAAATAGTGATCATTTGCAGAGCCCCAGTCAAAATTTAAGGGAACTGGAACCCAAGAGGCTCCGTGTAACCCTGGTTGAAGCTCCAATGTGGTGTGAACGACTCCGTGTCTATGTTGCAAACAAAATTAATATTTAAATATTAATGTATTTTTTTCCAACCAAACATCTTTTAAGAGTTCGATCTAAAAAAATAAATAAGTAAAATTTCAATAAAATTGTGATGCTTTGATTAACCCTTTCGCTACCACCGGGACATATATGTCCCGCAGAAAATTTCAAATGACCCCATGAGCTAAATATGTTTTGTATTATTGTGAATGTGTGTCCCGCTGGTATTCCTTGATATCACTGACAATTCAGTGTAAACATTTTTCCTTTTTCTGCATTTTATCGATATTTGCATTCTAACTGGTCTATTAAAGTCCTTATTTCGTTTTTTGCTCAGAAAAAAATTGGTAGTGAAAGGTTAAGCAAACATTGATCACTTGCGTGACTCTAGTCAAAATTTCAGGGCATTCTAGAGTTCCTTGCAACATAGGCTGAAACCTTCTGTTCTAATGTGTGTGAACAATTCATTGTCTCTGTTGTCGTGCAATCGACTAGAAGCATTTGCCATCAGGCCTTGATGGTCGGATTCTTTAAGTAAATAAGTTTAATGAGCAAAACGAGTCAATTTTGTATTATTTTGAACGAACAGGTTTGAAAACTTCATCTTTACGACCTACGTGAAAAGAGATGAAAAAAACGCAGCGAGGCATTTGAACCTGTGAGCGAATCGTGCCTTTGCAGTCACAAGATTCGAGATACTTAGAAAGCACTTTTTAGCGAATCTGCATTCTACGGCTAATATCTCGAAACAATAAGCCCTTTTTAAGCTGCTGCGATATTTCATTTAGAGTTGAAAAAAAGTTGAGCTTAAAAAGAATAAGGATATCATCGAATCTTGACATTGCGATAACATGACTGGAAGTACTAAACTTAGCCGAGCAATAAAACATTGTTTTTAATAACAATGAGAAGCTATGTTAACGAAAAAAGTAAGGTTGTGGAATGTCTTGCCATATGAAAGAGCTTCACTGACAACGCCCTAAGATATTATAATCAAAAGAAGGAATAATAGTAAATAAAAAGGAAGGAGCTATTGTTGAGAATTTACGACGGGACCTTCAGTTCGACGAGTATTTAAATCTGAGGAACGGGTTAAACAATCATCTATAAATTGGGATCTGCTCGAAGAAAGTTTTTTTTTTTTCAAAGCTATGACTATTAAGAAACGAAAAAATACTGCTTAGTGAAGATTACTTTTTCAAAGCATTATGATTGTTCACAAACTGAATTAAAAAATAAATAAAGCTAAAAAAACATCGCCATGCCTAAACATTGTTTCTTCGCATCAAGAAGAAAAGGACTGGGATGATTTCATTAAATATTTATTATGAATACTGGAAAACAACTTTTTGTTCCACTATTTTTATTGAAACTATCAAAGGAAATGATAGAAATTTGGATCATTTTAACTAGCACGTATTTCAACTAAAACAACGATTTATATCAACGAAATCTTTTAAATAATTCGTATTCTGACTCAACGCTAAAAGCATTTTTTGCCCGTATTTCGTCAGAAACAATTTAGAAACAATAATTGCTGCATTCAGGATGAATGCATAAGAACCCTGATAGAAAAATTTGGTAAAAAATGGAATTAATTCTTGAAATAAAATTTTCTAGAAGGCTGACATGCTTGCTATGGTAGTTAAATTTCTGTTTTTTATTTTTTGCCGATCACGGTCCACTGTTTGCCGAAAACTTGACTGCAAAAATTCAAATAAATATAACTAACAAATCATCATTTGTTATTTATATTTATTTGTTTCTTTATTTATATCTTCTTTTCTTTTGAAAAGCAAAGCTATTATTATCAGTTCTTTTTTCTTTAAAAACAAACAAATGAATAGTAAAAACTTACTAAAATGCGGTAAAATAAATAACTCGTACACAGCTATACGAATATTGGCAATTAAAAATTTTAGCCAATAATAACGAATAATACTACGAATATTTCAATGAAGCATAGCAATTTAAAACATAAACTCTTTTTTATTAATTGTTTGTATTCGAACCGATTGAATTACATAAACTCATGTATATCACGGAAATAAACATCGACTTTTATGTTTATCTGCGAAAGTTCATCTACCTATTTTTCAAGTAAAAGAAAACCATTATTTTAAATTGCACCGACAAAGACTACCGTAGATTTTTATTTTCTGGGCCTAGCTTAATTTAAAACCAGAAATAACTTCTTTCTTATTTTCCTTTTCTTTTCTCTAAACCGAGGTGTTTGGCATAGAAAAGATTAACTGCTCTTAAAGCTACGTTTTGGGCATTGCAATGAAAATGGCCTTTTCCGTATCAATACAAATAATTATAAATCTAAAATCAAGGGCCATATTCAACAACGTTTTAACTCAACTGCATTGCTGGATTCAACACATTAAATGTACCTTGTAGAGCAACAACACACATACAAATGCGGTAATTATAAAATCATGCGCAAAGCTTTAAAAAAATAACCAACTAAAACGAAAAAAAGAAAAACAGATCATACTCGAATGATTTCCTTTCTTGAAATATAAGAGCAAAATTATGTGGACACTTTGGAGGTGTGAAATTTTATTGCTTGGGAAAAACACGCAAGTTACAGTTTGTTGCATTATTTTTTGAACTATTAACGTGATTCCATGTAGCTTAACATCCAGAGAATTTCTTCAACAGAATTCTTTCGAAAATCTAGCATAACGAATTTATATTAAGAAGCATACATCGCTTTTTTAGGAGAAGTATGCTATAAAACTACTATAAATAATGCACAAAATATATATAATGTATGCACAATATATATATATATAATATATAATGCACAAAAATACATTCTTTGTGCATTATAGACTGTTGCAATTTTCTGTATGTATAGAATTTACGTAATTGTTTTTATCAAACAAAATTATCCAATGCAGATGTATTTAACCTTTTGCACTTGGAAAAGCCCTGTGAGCTTACCCTTTGCATGGAGACAACTCTTGATCAAAGAGCAGAGGAAAGAAGAGAAATCAAAGCTTATCTCCACTGAACTTTATAAAATTACTGGGGAATCTTTATTTTACTGCAATTCAAACATTAAAATACAAGCACATCCCATGTATGTTACTGAATGGTAAGATAGCTAATATTTTTTTTTCTTTGGTTTTCTTAAATACTATAATAATAAACGAGAGCAACAAATTTACAAACTAAATATAGCATCTTTATTTCAGTAATTTACAAATATAAAAATACAATCACACATATAAGATGCTTAATGGTTTAAGTGCTAGTTTTTTTAAAATAAATTCTATGAATAATAAGCAAGAGTAACAAATTCACAAAATTATCATAGCATCTTTGTTTTATTAAAATGGAAAGACAAAAATACAAAGAAACCAATAAGATACTAAATATCTATATAGCTAATACATTTTTTTCCTTGGTTTTCTAAAAAAAAAAATTGTTTTAAGTCATGACAAAATATTTTTTTAACTAATGGTTTGTAAAATTTACTAACAGTTGAATAAATTATTTATTTATTTATTAGTTTTTTTAATATTTGGAATGATTGTTGAAATCTGTAATCTAATGTTATCAAAACCGTTTAACTATTCTTTTTTTCCGCAACCTACACGTAAAAATAATTTTGCTTGCACACGTAGAAACAAATAATATTCAGACGTTTCACAACTCTATTATTAGTTTGAGAATATACTTTAGTAATGTCAATGCAAAAAATGCAAAATACCAAAATGACGAAATTTTAGTTCTAAACAAGTATCGGTCTATACCTGAATTTGTTGTTCTCCATCTTTTTCCGAAAATCAAAGTTGTCGGACTTCAAAAGAATTTTGTATCCAAGGTAATTTTTCTTCCTTAGTACGAAATTATTTACGAAAGGAAAAATATTTTTTGAAAGTCTCATAGAAGTTGGAAAAAACTACATTTTTTTTTTATCTTAATAAAGAATAGTGTTAGGTCCCGTTAACAGGGGTGCCCATCCCCCCCAAGCTCAATGGCGCAAATTCCCCCCCCCCCCCAAAAATTTCACAACCTTCTTTTGCTTTTTATTTTTACCCCTCTTCTTTATTTTATTTATTTTTTTTTAATCTTTTTTATTTATGTTTTCAAATAATATTATTTATTTTTTTAAATATTATTTGTTTTTAAACATTATTTGTTTTTTAAATATTATTTAGTTTTTTAAATATTATTTATTTATTTTTTAAAATATTATTTATTGATTTTTTTAAAATTATAACTATTAATTTTTATACATTATTCATTTTTTTAAAGTTCTAACTATGGGCAGAATAGAATCGGCTTTTTTTCCCTTCCAAAATTCCAAACATACATGTACACACACGCACTCACAAAAAAATAAATAAATAAATAAAAAGAAAAAGCAAGGAAATCATTTAAATTAAAAAAATAAATTAATACATAATTTAAATAAAAATAAATTAATAAATAATTTAAATAAAAAATAAATTAATAAATAGTTTGAATTAAAAAGTAAATTAATACATAATTTAAATAAACAATTAAATTAGTTTTAAAAAATCCCCCCCAAAAAATTTGATGGCGCAACTTGCACCATAATCCCCCCCTGTGGGCACTCCTGCCCGTTAAAATATTATGGAAGTCAGGAAAGCTTTTAATGTTGTCGTTAAAAATATAATCTGCCGAAATAATATGGTGAAATATTTTACTATGGTTCCTCTCCACCTATCTGGCAGTATTTTAACCATGTAATTATTACACATGTTGTTGATTCCAGTCAAAAAGAAAAGAAAAAAAACTTTGAAGATCATACAATCTGAAAATTTCAGAATGTGCTACTGATATTGCAATATTGTGTAGTATATCAAAAATAAGTTGTATTTTTATAAAACGAGACGGTTCTTGCTCTTTCCGCTTCAAATATTAAGACTTTTTGATCTCTTTTTTTTTTCAAGTAAAAATGTTCTAAGTAAATATTTACAAAATATTATGACTCACTTTGCCCCTTAGTAGAGAAAAAAAGGAAAATTTTCTACTTTTATATGAAGTTGCAAATTTACTGCCAAAAAATTAACATTTCAGTGAAACTCGAATTAGATACAATTAAAGAAACCTTTCAATAAAAGTCCACTTGTAAAATATTGTGATATCTCTTTACGTACCGTAATTTTCAAATTAAATGGGGTAAGTGCTCCAGTAGTCGGCTAGTCTCCAGTAGTCGGCCACAATGACATAAAAATGCGCATAAATAGTATATTTTTAATTCAAAATCGGATATGAAGTATTCACACATTAATTTACCTATCCCCTAGTATTAAACAATGACAGTTAAGTTTAGTGTGCTTTTCTTGAATAAGTAATGAGTCATTTTATTTTAAATACTGTGCCCGTCATCCTAGTTTTTTTTTGTTAAAAGGACACATCTTCCTTAAATGGTAAGTATTATTTTTATGTTTATATTACTGCTCATTTAAGTAAATTTTACTGTAATGGAGTACATAACATAATGTTTCAATGAAGAACAAACTTGGTCTTTAGTTCAATTGGTTCGTAAAGGGGTGGCCAACTACTGAGCATAAAATTGCTCTGCGTTTCCAATAGTCGGCCATGTCAGGTCGACCATTTTGGTTCTAAGAGCGCTTTTCCACTTACCGACACGACAACGATAAATCGTAAACGATTGTCGATTGTCGTCATCCGACATTGGCTCACGCAAAATGCATTTAAAATATGCTATCTATGCGCTTTTACATTTCCCGATTCCAGGACGATTGTGTCGTCTCCGACCGAACGATGTCGTTTGTCGTCCCATTCGTGTCGGATGCATCCGTCTCGCCTTCTAAAATCGGGACGACATTCACTTATCTGTTTTTTTTTTCTTCGAAATACAGCAATGGCGTTCAAATTCGACATCTCTGCATTACTAAATATAAACTTCAATTTGCAGACGATTGATAAAAGATGTAGCAATAAAAGATTTTAATCATTTTATTTTATACTTTGTTTCTTTATTATTTTGCTCAGACAATTTTTAATGCTTCAAAAAAGCTCAAATTTTCATTCTGATAGTGTTGGCGTCGCGTCGTAGAGCGATAAATTGCGAATCTATTCACGGCATTTTATTTTGATGCATCAAAATGAAATGTACGAAGAGACGATTGACAACGTAACAAATTTATTAACGAATTATCTTCATAACAAAGAAATGGGGATATACTCGCTCAGTACTAAAGAGCACAACAATTACGAAAACAAAACAAAACTACAATATTGCGAAGCCCAACTTAGAGAACTGAGGACGTCATTTAACAAATGAATGATTAAATAAACGAAATGAACCATTTCGCTTGCCCCTGGTGCACTTGACAAACTGAAATGAGCATTTAAAATCAAAACATGCACAATATGATGTAAATATAAGTACTGCACTGGACATCAGGTAATCTCAATTAGTACTTTAAATGATAATTGTAAGAACTTTTCATTTTTTTACAACAGGAAATATTTTTTACAAAAGACAATTTTTTTTTCAATATGTGTATCAAATCTTAAAAATGAGTTGTATTATTGTTTCCGTTAATCTTTGGAGCTATTTATATTAAATATTGCTAGATAGGTATTGCTGCAAATTGTAAAAGTGTTTTACCATTTCACTTTGCCCCACTATTTAACTTTTCTCAACATTCCCTGGATCTAAACGGAGGTCTGAATTAAAAGCGAAGTCCGGTCTAATAGGATTCGGAATAATGAGTGCTTGCTGTAAATGAATAAATATAGATAGTGAAAGGGAGAAGAACTTTAGCTGAAGACATCGTGATTTGAGAACACAAAGCGATAAAGTGCTAATCCAATATGCACAATCGAAGCTCAAGTGTCAAAAAGAAACGACTTCAGATTGGAGACAAACCATTTATGAAGGAAAACTTAAAAAAAAAACTGCTTTGAACATCATGATTTATACAGTAAGTATATCTAACCGGCCACTTGGATTAAGCGAAGTCCGGTCTAATAGAATTCGGAATTATGAGTGCTTGCTGTAAATGAATAAATATAGATAGTGAAAGGGAGAAGAACTTTAGCTGAAGACATCGTGATTTGAGAACACAAAGCGAGAAAGTGCTAATCCAATATGCACAATCGAAGCTCAAGTGTCAAAAAGAAACGACTTCAGATTGGAGACAAACCATTTATGAAGGAAAACTTAAAAAAAAAACTGCTTTGAACATCATGATTTATACAGTAAGTATATCTAACCGGCCACTTGGATTAAGCGAAGTCCGGTCTAATAGAATTCGGAATTATGAGTGCTTGCTGTAAATGAATAAATATAGATAGTGAAAGGGAGAAGAACTTTAGCTGAAGACATCGTGATTTGAGAACACAAAGCGAGAAAGTGCTAATCCAATATGCACAATCGAAGCTCAAGTGTCAAAAAGAAACGACTTCAGATTGGAGACAAACCATTTATGAAGGAAAACTTAAAAAAAAAAAAAAAAAACTGCTTTGAACATCACGATTTATACAGTAAGTATATCTAACCGGCCACTTGGATTAAGTGAAGTCCGGTCTAAGAGAATTCGGAATAATGAGTGCTTGCTGTAAATGTATAAATATAGATAGTGAAAGGGAGAGCATTAGCTGAAGACATCGTGATTTGAGAACACAAAGCGAGAAAGTGCTAATCCAATATGCACAATCGAAGCTCGAGTCTCAAAAAGAGAATGCTTCCGATTGGAGACGAACCATTTATTAAGAGAACCTTAACACGCACCTCACGTGAAGCATAAATGGCTATTTGCTTTTCCGACTTGCTAAACGGTTTGTCGCTGCGGTACAGCCAGCAACGACGCATTATAAATCAAAACAGCCGTTTTTCTTTTAGTGATTGGTGTTGTACAAATCATCTGCAAGATTATTGAAAGAACCGATTAATAATTTACAGGCTGGCCGAGCGAAACCCTGTAATTTGTGCCACATCCATTTTTCTGCTTCTTAGAAAACTGACAGACAGGACTTCGTAGACAGCCTACAATTTCGACGCCGCGACGCTTTCTTAGCATTGTGTAATGTTGAACACTTTTTTTAACTTTTCAATTACTAGTACTCTAGTTTGAAGTGAAATTCAATTTCTGTTGCTCTTTTAAGAAGAGCGGTGTTTTTAATCTGATCAATTTTAAAGGTAAATGACAAGTTATGGGCAAGGATAGTTAAATTAGATAACTTAAAAGGTGGGACGATTTTTTCTGACGCGATATTTTTTTATTTCATTTCAGGCAACAACGTATAATGAAAGGCAATTGCTAAAAATAAATTTAAAAAGTATTGCACGCTACAGAAAAATCTAATAATAGTGGCAAATAACATAGAAATAGCAATTAAAACAGATTATTAGTTTAAAATATTAAAACATCTAGATTTAAAGTTATAAAACAACATGTTGAAAATATCAAAATCAATCAATGGGCCCTGCATTATAAATATTTACACATTTTTAAATACTTTTGGTTTCTTACAGTAATATTAATACAGTCGACGCTCGTTATAACGACCCCACGTTATAAAGACCATCCTTATATAACGACCGGTGAGAAAAACCTCAACTGTATCCCAATATACTGTTATGTTTTACCTCTTATAGCGACCACTCGTTATAAAGACCGTTTTCTGTAGGATGGAGACGGTCGTTATATCGAGCGTCGACTGTATTACTTTGAAGATATAAGAACAGTTCACATTGTGCCCCCAGATGCGTTATTAACCCTACACTGCATTGTGTTGCCAATTGAATACATGGACAATTTTTCCTCCTTATGACCAGCAGAATGTTGTTATAAGGCAATTCAAGGCATAAAAAGCATGTATTAGGTATCTTTAAAGCAATTATCAAAGTAGTGAAAATTTACAGTTAAATTTTTAAAAACATTTTCCCATGTTTTCTTATTACAATGAAAAACATATGTATTTTTTTTCAAGGAAAAATAAAAAAAAACATGTAGTGTAGGGTTAAGTGCCGCATCAGCTACCTTAGAACCAATTGCAAAAATGAAGAGTTCTTAATTTAATAAACAATTGTAATATGGTCCTAAATTTACTTCAATGTTCATAAAATGGTTTGCAATAATGAAGTTTAGCTTATTAGTTAGTTTAGAATATGTTTTCAAGTGAGAAAAACAGTAATAAAATTAGATGCAATACCCAATTAAAAAAAAAAAAGAAAACATTGCCAATGGCTTATCTCTCTAAAAGTTTGGCCAAGATGTAGGGCTGGTATTGCCATTGCTTGATATTTTTCAAGATCTTATGCTTGAAGTTGCCATGTTCGCATGTGCCCACCCTCCCTTTCCCCCACACTTAAAAACATAATGCAAACATAAAATTAGTTATTTTGATTTGATAATATAAAAATAATCGGGTATGAATGGGTAGCTTATAGTACTTGATTTACATTTAAAGTACTTAACATACGGACTAAACCAAGAATATATGCCATGAACAAAAATTTGCAATTTATACAAATATAGTTTGTGTATATTAACTTATGTAACGTGAATATATATATATGTATATATATATATATATATATATATATATATATATATATATAATATATATATATATATATATATATATATATATATATATATATATATAATTAGAGGAGGAAGAACAAGTGTATTTTTAAGTTCTCGTTTAGGTGAAGCTCTATAAAAGGAGCTCACCCAGTTGCTCTACAGAGTTCTAACGGTGAGCCTTGCAGGTGAAGTTGCATTACTCAAACACATTTATTACTTGTGCTAGCTTGAAACTATACAAGGAGCAGATGGATGGTGGAAAAAGCTCGCAGAGAAATCGTTGTGTCCATCTGAAAAATCATGATTAAATCATGAACTGTAGGTTACTAGGAGCAAAACTTGAGAAAAGCCAAATGCTTAAAGCTAAATGAAAGTTTCAAATTTAGAATACTGGTTCGTTTAATTCTTTCCGGTTTGAATTCAAAGGTTTCAGAGAAGCTTGGTTTAGAGTTAAAGTTTAAAAGCTCTTAGGATTAAATAAGGAAATGGAGGTTGAGAAAAACTTTCACACTTCAGTAACCATTGTAAGAGCTCGTGTTTATTACTTTATTCTTTTTACCTTGCTCTCTTTGCCCTTCTGCTTAAGCATTTTACCAAGCAACGATCAAAATAACTTGAGAACAACTAAATGTATCACGTTAAATTGAAACTTCAAATTAGAAAATATGTTAGTTTAGTTCTTTCCAGTTTATCATTAAAATGTTTAAGAGAAAATCGGCGTAGAGCAACAGTTTAAAAGCTCTTACGGTTAAATTATGGTGTGCAGGTAACTCGGAGCTAAGCTTTGCCACTTCAGTAATAGTGTAATAACTCGTGTTTATTACTTTATGGTCTTTACCTTGCTCTCTTTTTCCTTCTGCATGAGCATTTTATTGAAAAACAATGAAAAATAACTTGAGAATAGCTAAATGTATAAAGCTAAATGAAAGATTCAAGGTTACCATTGCATGATAGTGGTTTATTTGCAAAAGATAGATTTACTCCGCCCTTGATAGAAAAGAAATAATTCATTTGCTTCTCTTTGTAAGCAAACCATCTTTAAAAGATTAGGTGAATGAGTTGGAAATGCAAATGACTCAAATCTGAATCATTTCCATATTAATGCGCTGAGGAACGAAAGTGTTATGCATATTAGCGGGCTCTGGAACGAGGCATTGAAATCGCACTCGCTTCTTAAATTGATTTTTATCTTCTCAATAAATCGTTAATCCGCTGTGAAAACGGGGTCGGAAACGAAAAGCTACAAAGTGGACTCATTCAAACCAAATTACGAAAGAGTTAAATCGATATTCGACATTAACTCGAGCTGCTCCTTTCGGGAAATGAGCTTCATGAATCAAAGGGTGACTAAATGGAACTGTCCACTCTTTCAACCTTGAATAAAATGCATCTATAAATGATCCGATTGTTTCGCGTAAAGTGCAACTTTTTTTCTGTAATGGCGCCCAAATTGGTTAAACACTAGCAGCCTTAGGCAAGGTCTTCGAGTAAATCTTGCCATCATTTTTTACGAGCTTTTTCAATAGAGAATGCCTTGACGAGTCAAACTGGGTCAGACTGCATGAGCTTTCGTTTGCTTAAAATGCTAGATCACTAGCCAGAGTAAGAAGCGCTTATGAAATTTCAGTTAGATGAGGAAGTCATTTACACTGACGGAAATGAGGGAAAACCCTTTTTCTTTGACTTTCTAATAATTAGCTGAGCAAATCAATCGACTGTACTTTGAAAGGCTTTATATGGGAGTGATGATTGTCGATAGAACAGCTTATTCTTTCTTTTTAATGTTATTTAGTTCGTAATTGTGTTTGCTGAAATCCAGCAATCAACAGTTTTTCTTTCTTTTTGGAAGTGATACTGAAAAATATACACTAAGTAATATTCAGTTTATGCTCTCCTCAGTTAGATAATGAAGTCTTTAACACTGTCGGTACCAGAGGAAATTTTTTTATTTGACTTTCATTAATAAGCTAAGTAAATCCATCGATTCAACTTTGCAATATTTTATATGAGAATCATGACTGTCCATAATCCGAATTATACTCTCTTTTAAATATTATTTTGTTCGTGAAAGGTCTCAAGTGAAATCAAAGAATAAACAGTTTTCCTTTACTCTTTGAAATGATACTGAAAAATAAACTCTTTGGACTATCGAGCTTATTTTCCATTTTAAATATTATTTCGAGTGTGAAACGTCTCCAGATAAATCCAACAATCAACAGTTTTTCTTTCCTATTGAAGTGAAACTAAAAACTACAAACGTTGGACCATTGAAACTTGTGTTCCCTTTTGAGTATTATTTTGTTCGTGAAATTAGCTGTATTGTACTGTAAAAACAGCATTTATTTTTACATTGTCGTATACAGATAACGGGTCTACAAATGAGCTAAGAGTGGAAATTCTGAGGTACCGTAAAATGGGGTGTATTGGAACAGCGGGGTCAATCGGAACAAAACTTCCCAACCGTACAACGAAATTCTTCATAAATAAACTATTGGGTATTTTTCACCATGAATTTTTTTCTTAGTAAGGTAAGATCATAGGGAGTAGGAAAAAATTACTTTTGTCAATCTGGCAACGCTATTGGCTTGTAAGGAGGGCTGCACGTGGAACGCTAGAAAAACATCACATTTCCATAGACTGCAAAACTTCATATGCAAGATCAAACCTTCTTATATTTAAAAACTAAGAGTGGTATGTTTCAATTATACATGTATCTGAACAACAGAATACCGCATTAGAATTTATATTTTTTGTGAATTGTGTCATAAAAATGAAGAATTCTGAAAAATGGCATAGAAAAAAAATTTGCGGGGTGAATCGGAACACTTAGTTCTGTTGTTCCTTTATTTTACTTATTTGAAGGAACTTAACTTATTTGAAGGAAACTGTTTGAAAAATCAAGATTCTAACCCCAATTCTTCTAATCAAGACAAGAACAAGGTTTTATTACTGTTTATCCCTTCTCGTGAGCAATTAGATCTTAGAATGACAAACAGTTGCAGATTTCAAAAAAATTTTTCTCCAGGAGACGTCTTTTTACTTAAAATACGAGGGGGAAAGTCACATAGACTTTATGTAGTAAAAATCCAGCACACAGGCAGTGATGAATAAGCGTAAAAAGCTTTCAGGACAATACCCGAAACCCAGAGATTTCAAGAAACTAAAGAAAAGGCAGAGTTCATCCCAGGAGATGTTATGAAAAACTTAAGCCAAGTCACAATTGCTAGTTTTAAGGACAAGTACATATTTGTGGACGACATGAGTGACTTCCATTCATGTTAAATCTTTGTATTTCAATTCAAAAGCATTTCTTAAAATTACTTTTTATTTTTCATAAGTTCAAAATTATTTTGAATTTTGACAAATTATACACGTTTACTGGTATTGAAATTATGCATTTATTTGACAGTAATTATCTGTTCTTATTCTCCCCCATCAATATTACTCATTTTGTGAGACTATTACAGGTTAAATTGAAAAAAAATAAAAATTTTAACAATGTTCCGATTGACCCCTATCAGCGGGGTG
Organism: Uloborus plumipes; assembly: GCA_038373865.1. NCBI lineage: Eukaryota > Metazoa > Arthropoda > Arachnida > Araneae > Uloboridae > Uloborus > Uloborus plumipes. Next base: position 58,908 of record JAXGGA010000273.1, read on the forward strand.
ATTCGGAACACCCATAATTTTCTATATATTTTAATAATAATTTTTCAAAATGCTTTGTCTTCGCTTGGAATATCAAAAGTAAAGCAAGTCCGAAGTTTTTACCCAAAAAATCAAATTAAAAAAAATCTTTTAACTACTTTTTTTTACAATCAAAGCTGAAAAATTCCGATTCACCCCATTTTACGGTAATGCTGAATAATATTGCTCTTATATTTGATCCATATCTGCACAGTCAATTTTTTATGAATGTCTCAGACTCTTGCTTAGCTAAAATCACTTATTGAAATTTGATTAATGCAGCAACTGTTCATATAATCAAAACCATCTTTCAGAAAATGAAGCTTCTTGCCGGCCACCCATAACTCAGGACTGTTTATCTGATGTGTGGACATACTCTTTGAAGTTGTTAGTACTTCTTACGACACGTATAAAATCCATCTTATCCCCCGTTGAAACGAAGAAACGTCTTCCTGTCCCATACTTCATTGATACTTTTCCCTGCTGAAGGTCAAGAAAACAACTGAATTCATTTGGACCACCAAGTTGAAATCATTTGACAAAATCACGATTCTCCAATCGGTTCAATTCGTCATGCGTATGTGGACTGCTTTATCCCTATTCAGCCCACAGCAATGATGTAGTTGTACATATTCGGTAATGGCCCTTGTTTTAGAATCGCAAATCAATTTGACAGGAGGACATGGGTTAACAAAGTGCTCACCGTTTCTCTCGTTGACATTTCTTAAACATTCCTGGTGTACATTATCTGTCATTAAGTCCAGGTCCTCTTTTCACACATTCACTTTTTAGCTCATCCAGCAAAACAAATTCCCCTTTAGGGAAATTTCAGGAAGAAAACCAAAGTTTCAGCTATTTAAATTTCAACTATTTAGAAAAGGAATGGGGGGAAGGGGTAAACGACCCCCCTTTTTTACTTTTTAAAGTAAACTTAATTTTTTTTAAAAATCATATCTATGTTGCAATTTTGCTTATTTAATAAATGGTGTATCTGTGCAAAAGATTTCAAAATTTTTATCTGTTTAATTAAAAAAAAAACATCCGAATATGTCCCGGACCCCTTTTATAAAAACAACAGTAACCACTCATTACATCGTGCTTTATTAAATCGCTCATTCGGATATCCTTTGTCATCCGAAAAAATATTTATATTAAAAAAATGCTCATTTTCATTTGATATCACAGGAGAAAAGAAGGTATATTTCTCAGAAAAATTATTTTCTTCTATTTTAAATGAAGGAACAGAACCGGAATATTTTGCCGACATTTAATTTCGCGCTAAAATGATAAAAATATATATTTTTTTCATTTTAAAAGAAAAATTGAAAGACGTTATTTTTATTTCATCAAAAAAATTGTCGTGAATATAATAATTAAGTAATATTTGATTATGTGCACATGTTATTCATTTGTTCATTAATTGAATCGTTAGTTTTTATGACCTCGGTTATATTGCGCTTTTTTGTTGTCTCCCAACAAGCGTGATGTAACGAAAGGTTACTGCATTTCTTCATTTTGGGTATCTACACCATATTTCAGGAGTTTTCCTTCATGCCAATAGACAAAAAAAATCCTGTTAAAATGGACACGAAGTAGTTAAAAGTAGAGCAATGTGGAGCAATACCTTGAATTTTATAAACTAACATTTACTGTCGCGGTTTAGACACCTTCACTATGTCACTGTATGATTTTAGGATGAGATGTTTTAATTTTTTAACTGTTTAATTTGTCTGAATTGCTTCAATCTTATTTTATTTACCACTGTATTTGGATTTTTTTAATGTCGAGTCAGGGCCTGCTCCTTATCAGCAGAAAACGCGACCGAAACCGAAGGCAGAAACCGAAAATCCGGGTACTTTCCATAGGAATACCATTTAATCCATTTTACGTTTCTGCTTTACGTCAATGTGGATCAAGGCCCTAATACATTTTTAAATAAAATATTAGTACCCACTTCTGCAGAGCGTTTGAAGGTCAATAAAGTGAAAAAATTTATTCTATGATCAAGAGCGCCCCGATGGGAGGTCACAGGAAGTCACTGTGACCTCCCAATAATTTCCGTATTTGGCACATTTTGCTGACGATTCGGCAATTTGAAGGCAATATTGCAACGTTGAGATAATTTGTTCTTTTTAGTTTTTAGAATTGTTTTTAAAAGATGCCTAATGGTTTTTTCACACTAAATGTTATGCATGCACGACATGTGTGCAGGCTTGCATTTTATCATTCAATAAAATTAAAACTTCATTCGGCAAATTGATAATTTTCCCCCTCCCAAAAATTTTAGTTCTGGTCGCCCCTGTCTATGATTACCATCTGTAATCTACAAAAATCCTACTTATTTGTAACATTTCAGTGATTCGTCATTTTAATTTTCCCTTTTGAAAGACAAATGATCAAAAGATGCATATGTCTCAGGAGAACATCCAATGCAACGCCCACTGCTCCTTCTTCAGGCGAACTAAATCGAATGTGTGTGTTCGATGGCGGGAACCGGGAAGTGATCGCGACACTCTCACATAGATCGAGCTCAACCCGAGAGCTCAACTCTCCGCCGAGTGAGTATTGTTTTCTTTCTCCCTCGGCCCTTTTTGGCGAGAGGTCACCGCGTGATGCGAGGGGTGAAGTAAAGAGCAAGATCCTCTGACCCTTTCCCAGGACTTGGCCAAGGACCCGCCCACCCGAACTTGCATTCCACTAGACAAGGTAGCATGGGGGATGTCACAGTCTCTCTCTCTCTCGTTCTCTCCCATCTTCTCGAGCTCTACAGCAGCGGTGCTCTTGCTTTTTTCAATTTAAAGATAATGCAAGCTACAGAAAAATTCCGATTAAATAAATGCAGAAACGAGGCTGGAGCAATTAAAACAAATTAAAAATTATACAGTTAAAAGGTTGAACTTGCACCCGAACTTGCATTCCACTAGACAAGGTAGCATGGGGGATGTCATAGTCTCTCTCTCTCTCATTCTCTTCGATTTTCTCGAGCTCTACAGCAGCGGTTCTCTTACTTTTTTCAATTTAAAAACAATGCACGGGCACGCTACAGAAAAATTCCGATTAAATAAATGCCAAAACGAATCTGGAACAATTAAAACAAATTATGCACTGCAAAAAATAAACTTTTGTTTTTACAGTATAAAACTGGCAGCAAAGGTTCCAGTTTAAAATTGTAAATGCATAGTAATAAACTAAAATTAGCAATTTTACAGTTTATTACTGTAAAATTGGCAATTTACAGTTTATTACTGTAAAATGAGCAATTTTACAGTTTATTGCTGTAAAATGAGCAATTTTGCAGTTTATTACTATAAAATAAACTGTATTATACTGTAAAAACAACATTCATTTTTTAGTGTACAGTTAAAAGGTGAGAGCAAAGAGCATCAAGAATAGAGCATCTAAAATTGAAATCATGCAATGGCTTTTTTCACTTTCAAATGCTTTTCAGCAGCGGTTATTGGTTTTTATTTATAGCACTCTACGGAAAAAAATATATGGTGGTAAATAAAATTCAAGCAGAATTAATCCTGGAGCAATTAGAGCAAATTTTGCAGTTAAAATATTAACACATCTGGGCTTGAAATTATACAATGACTTTCGTCGCTTTCAAACTATCTGCAGCTGAAGTTTCCCAGCTTTTGCTTATTTATTCACCTAAAAATATTGCATGCTTCAGAAAAAATCCAACTACTGTTGTAATTTAATAAAAACAGTAACAAGGCTGGAGCAATAAGAGCAAATTATGCAGTTTAAAAGTTAAAACATTTAAGCTTGAAATTATGCAATGACTCTCTGCAGCAGTGATTATCCTAGCTTTTATTTATTTATTTATTCTAAAATATTGCACTACAGAAAAATCCAACTGCTGTAGCAATTAAATAAAGCAAAAACAAGGCTAGAGCAACTAAAGCATATTATGAAGTTAAAACATCTAAACTTGAACTTGAAATCATAGAATGCATATTTTCACTTTCTTCATTTTTAAACGCTCAGTATATATGGTTCCTAATCTTTTATTTATTTAAAATATATCACTTTACAGAAGAAAACCCAAATACAGGGGTAAATAAAATAAGATTGGACAAATTACACAGTTAAAAAGTTAAAACATCTAGTCTCATCATCATCATACAGTGACATCGCGAAAAAAAACGAAGCGGCATAAGTAAATGTTAAAAAGTTTATGAAAGTTAAAGAGACAAAAATTATCAACATAGTTAAATTTAGTATATTTTTTTTAAACACCTAACTGATTTCTAAGAGTCTTATGCATGACAGAGAGTTGGATGCAATTGACAATACCCTATCAGTTAATTTAGTTATTAAGGAATTTCGAGTATTAGAGGACTATTAGAATATTTCACGTCTTTGCAGTGTGCAACATTTTAAATAATACTACAATTCAAGTGAGAATGCACAAGGCAAAAATATAGAGTTTTATAGAGAAATAGAGTAAGTGTTTGGTCATTTCGAAAATCCCTTTTTTTACGCTTAAGAAAATCCATGTAGTCCAAATAAACTATAATGTTAATATGCTGCGTAAAATTGAGCTTAGTGTTAAAGATTTGAAAGATATCTTTGGTTTTTGAAAAACTTCTAACAATTGATTTCCTATCTCAGAATCATTAAAATACTATTCATTAGATCATCGATAGTTTTTTTATTCACTGATCCATAATTTTGTTTTGACTTCGGTACAGTATTTCTACGATTCTTCTTTTTATTGGAACTTCTGTGCTGAAGCATTTCATAAGTCATTGTTTCAATAAGAACAAATCGTCAAACACATCTGTAGAGATGCCGGAAATGTCCGTTATAGGCGACATAGTATTTGAACCCAAATTTGTGTGTTCTCCATAAATTATCAAACATATGTTTTAGCATAAATTAATGTAACATTTATCATTCTTGCATTATAATTCTGTCACTATTAACAATGCTCAAAACTTTAAAATAGTTATTGCTCTTATTTATTTATTCATCTGTTTTGTTTAATTTATTGGTCATATTAACACGAAAATGACGCAAAACCTGTTCGTGTATATAAAACGTTAAGTTTTTCATAAATTTTAGTAACAACTCAATACATACTGCGTGCCAATGTGTATGTATGTGTGTGCGTGTGCTTTAATTTATCTTTTGAACCATAACGTGAGTAATACAGATTGCGTATAAAGTCATGTAATGATGAAGGAAATTCATTATGTTCTAACATAAATATTTTTTCTTTTTCCTTTTTTAAATTTTATCACAATCCCCCCCCCCCCCCCAGTTAACACGCTTGCCCTTGCCCCTTTCGCAGTTTTGAGATGATTTAAAAGATTTTCAAATTTGCGCCGGGCCCTAACGCAGCCAAAGTTTAATTTTTTGGGAGTAAAAGTTTGCTTATAACAGTCCTTATAAGTAGGGCCCGAATAAACTCTAAAGTTAGGGGAAGATCAGTTTCGTTTCATGCCCCAACTGCTTTTTTTGAGAGGGGAGGGGAGGGATATTTCTGTACTCTTTAGGCATCGGAACAAGTTCGCTATCGCTACAACCATTATTTTTAAAAGCTTATATCCCCCCTCCCCCATACACTAAAATATAAAATTTATATACATTATGCAACTAAGCATTGAACAACAGTTCTATGAGTAGTTGCTAAATAAGATTAATTTCTTAGCAGAATAAATAAAACCTTTAAAAGTTCATTGTAAAAAAGTTTTTTTTAACTCCATATTTAAAAATAGCTTGTGGCAATGAAAGTTGTCCTTCCTTCTTAAAGCTTCCCCGAAACATTTTACTGAACCAGTTTTTAATATTTACGATAATTTTAGAAATGCTTTTAAAAGCTGAAACTAGAATTTTTAGTCAGTTTTTTTTTTTTTTAATTCCTTGTTGGGCCCCCTGAAACTTTGAAGGGAAGCTCAAGCTTCTCGAGCTTTTTGAGTAATTTAGTCCTGTTTATATAGATATAAACAGCATCTGTAACTGTATTTTCGGATTGGAAATATGCGTTAAAATCATTGGTTCTGGGGGATGACCCGTAAAACTCATCTCGCAAAGACCCAGAAAGCTTTTTTTTTTTTTTTTTTTAATTTTATAGACACCATTTCCAGTTTTCAATGTTAGTGTCACCTAAATGCTTTTAGCTAATATACTCGTAAAACCAATGGGGACATAAGGATCAAAATAAAAATAGAGAAAAAAAACACACATATAGATATACATTAGGGTGAGTCGAAAAAAATCGATTTTTTTATTTCGAAATCGCATTACCTCTCAAAAGTTGTGGTTTAGTATCCACAACTTGGGAAAAATAAGAAAAAAATTCTAAGTTGACGTCTTCGGTTCGCGCATGAGGCTCAAAGTTGGAAAAAATGTTAAAAATGGAAATTTTCAAAAGGAAAAAAGAAAAAAAAAATTGTAACTTTTTATAATGACACTGCCATAAGCTGTAAATATTTTGTGCATTTTTCCCTGCCGTAAGCTTGCTGAATCATTTCCACGCAAACTTTCATTGCGTAACGGTGTTCAATGCTTTGTCGCATTTTGAGCTTGCACACACATTTTTGAAGACCTCTACACTAGGATGAGTCGAAAAAATCGATTTTTTTATTTCGAAATCGCATTACCTCTCAAAAGTTGTGGTTTAGTATCCACAACTTGGGAAAAATAAGAAAAAAATTCTAAGTTGACGTCTTCGGTTCGCGCATGAGGCTCAAAGTTGGAAAAAATATGTTAAAAATGGAAATTTTCAAAAGGAAAAAAGAAAAAAAAAATTGTAACTTTTTATAATGCAACTGCCATAAGCTGTAAATATTTTGTGCATTTTTAATCTAAAAAAATATTTTATAGCTTTTACATACAATCATTAGTTTGCACATCAGCCTTAAATTGGGCTAAAATCGCCTACAATGTCAAATTTCGAAAATATCGATTTTTTTTATTTCGAAATCGCATTACCTCTCAAAAATTGTGGTTTGGTATCCAAAATTTGGGGAAAATAATAAAAAAAAATCTAAGTTGACTCCTTCGGTTCGCGCATGAGGCTCAAAGTTGGAAAATACATGCTAAAAATGGAAATTTTCAAAAAATAATTTGAAAAAAAAAGTACTTGTTTTCTATCGAATCTGATTTAAATTGTTAGTAGATAACATAATTTGAACCGAAAAATATACATATAACTTTTAGAAGATACATTCTGTTTGTGCATAAGGCTCAAAATATATAAAAAAAAAAAAAAGTCAAAAACTGAACTAGAACGCACTACGTCGGCACTGTGCCGGTATATTTTTATTCTACAGCCGACTTGTCTAGACATTACACATATTCTAGGAGACATATTTTTATGCTCAAGTTTTGTTATACTGTTCTCCGTTCTAAGACTAATAAATAATGGAACCCCGGAAAACTTCTAAACGTTTAGTTGTTTGTCCGTTTTTTGGTGCACCGAAAGGGTTAAGTCAAAGTGTTTTACCCATATGTGCAGATGTATTGTTAACTTGTTTTGAAGAAAAATCGCAATCTGTAAAAGGCGAACCTTTTTCAAGGATTTCAGATTGCATATCTGCTTAAATAGAAGAAATTTACTGCAAAGCTTCTGTACCAATGTACAGTGGTAATACCAATGTGCGTTCTATACCAATATACAGATGTATAGTGTACATCTACAAGAGATTGGCTTTTTAGCACAAGAACACGAAAAATTCATTGCACACTTGAAAGAAGCAACATCAAAAAGTTTAGACTTCGCTTAATTAACAAAATGATTGAGTTTTGTCTTGAAGTTCAATTTATCTTTATCACGACTAAATGACTTTCTCAAAGTGTAGTATTATGGTAATCCTTTATCAATTTTACAATACATACATGACTGACCGTTGATATAGAAGCATTGCAGTAAATTTCTTCTATGAGCTATGCAATCTGAAATCCTTGAAAAAGGTTCGCCTTTTACAGATTGCGATTTTTCTTCAAAGCAAGCTAACAACACATCTGCACATGTGGTTAAAGCACTTTGACTCAATCCTTTCGGTACACCAAAAAAAAAAAAAAAAACGGACAAACAATTTAACGTTTAGAAGTTTTCCGGGGTTCGATTATTTATTATTCGGAGAACGGAGCAACTTGATAGAGTATAACAAAACTTGAGCATAAAAATATGCTATAAAGTTACAAAAAAAACTCACCCAAAGCTAAACACGCTGCACTTTTTGATTCACTTTCAGTTGCTAATTAAAGATGCTGTTCGTTTGGCGGGTCTAGCTGACTAAGTCACAACCAAAGGAAGTGCAGACTGCAGGGACTTCGAACTGTCTCCTTGAATATGTGTAATGTCTAGAAAAGTCGGCTGTAGAACAAAAATATACCGGCACAGCGCCGACATAGTGCGTTCTGGTTCAGTTTTTGACATTTTTTTTCATATCTTGAGCCTTATGCACAAACAGAATGTATCTTCTAAAAGTTATATATAATTTTTTGGGTTCAACTTATGTTATCTACCAACAATTTAAAGCAGTTTCGATAGAAAAAAAATTACTTTTTTTTCAATTTTTTTTTTTTTTGAAAATTTCCACTTTTAGCATATATTTTCCAATTTTGAGCCTCATGCGCGAACCGAAGTAGTCAACTTAGATTTTTTATTTATTTTTCACAAATTTTGGATACCAAACCATTTTTTGAGAGGTAATGCGATTTCGAAATAAAAAAAAATAGATATTTTCGAAATTTGACATTGTAGGCGATTTTAGCCCAATTTAAGGCTGATGTGCAAGCTAAAGATCGTATGTAAAAGCTATAAAATATTTTTTTAGATTAAAAATGCACAAAATATTTACAGCTTATGGTATTTGCATTATAAAAAGTTACAGTTTTTTTTTCTTTTTTCTTTTTGAAAATTTCCATTTTTAACATATTTTTTCCAACTTTGAGCCTCATGCGCGAACCGAAGACTTCAACTTAGAATTTTTTTCTTATTTTTCCCAAGTTGTGGATACTAAACCACAACTTTTGAGAGGTAATGCGATTTCGAAATAAAAAAATCGATTTTTTCGACTCACCCTAATATACATACATAACTTTTCTTTATAGTCCAGTCAATCTGCATAAAAAAAAGAGCTAAAATCGCAAATCACGATGTAATTCTGAATTTTTAATATGTTGTTTGGGTCCTTTAGGGTAGTGTAAATCTAAATTTGCACCTTTCTAAAACCTGTGCTCGCTGCGAAACTCAGGAAAAACTGCAAAATTTTCGGACATTTTTCATTTTTTCCTTTATAAATCCTAAACTATGCAACTTTTGATTATACATGTGATTGCCCATTTTAAAGAACCCTAAATTTGCAACAATTTAAGCTCAAGTGGGGTTCTTTAGGACGGATAGTTTAGGAGATATTGTACTTCAAAAAATGGAGTTTTTTTTTTTTTTTTTTGCGAAAAGTGAAAAAATTATGCTTCGATTATATTTTGAACCAAATATCAACATAAATTCCTATTCTACAAGACAAAAAAGGAACATGCAATTACAGTACATTTAATCAGCTTTCATTCAAGCCCACACAGTAGTCTGTAAGTTCGAAATTTCATTTACAATAGCAAAAAATAAATATTATTTACATTATTCACATGTATAATCAAAAGTTGCATAGTTTAGGAGTTATAAAGGAAAAAATGAAAAATGTCCGAAAATTTTGCAGTTTTTCGCGAGTTTCACAGCGAGCAGAAGTTTTAGAAAGGTGCAAACTTAGATTTCCACTACCCTAAGGGACCCAAACAACATATTAAAAATTCAGAACTACATCGCGATTTGCGATTTTAATGTCTAATTTGACTGGACTATTATCAGTGCAATACTTTAAAGCACCCTGAAAGATGTAAGGAGGGGGAAGTTAAGATCTACTCTTGATTTTAAAAAATCTACAGGTATTTTGTGAAGATTCTGCAGAACTATGCAGTTATTGAATCTTTAAATCGCGATAACTCTATGAATTGTTCACTCTTGCTTATAAAAGCTTATACCATTTTGTTTGTATTTTTTTCATCCTATGTTTATGTTTAATTTACGAGGAAACTCGATGAGGGTAAGTTTTTAATACACGTGCACCTGTCAGTACCTGACAACTTTTATTATTGCCCGGAAAAAAGGTTACTAATCTTACTTCAGCTTTTTATATGCATCTTTTACACTTTATGCGATAACAAATTTTAGGAACTGCACGAGAGTGATTACGGGGAAAATTGACTTAAATATATAGCTATTCACGGTTATCTTGTGTGTTTTTGTTTATTTAGATTGGCATATTATATCGAGTAAAGTACTGTCTGACATTTTTTCGCGAGACCTCCGTCGCATCTGCGCACGCGCCAAGTCTCTTCTGATTTTCTCAAAATAGAGGGGAAATGCAACGAGGAAGTAGCTATCGAACAAAAACTGAAGACATCGGAAGTGCGCATCCTAAACCTGACTCCCCTTTTTCAAATGGAAGCGTTCATGACTGCCAGGCGCACAATACGCAAACAGACTATATCCATCTGATTAGGAAACTCGATGAGGGTAGGTCAACCTAAGTGGGATCTTGGAACAATTATTGGAAAGCTTTATTTTTTCACCTCCAAATAAGTGTTAAAAAGGAGTTTGATGTTTCATTGCATTATTTCTTTTTTTTTTTGAAGAAGTGCTCTTTAAAATAAATAAATACCGTAAAATGGGGTGTATAGAAACAGCGGGGTCAATCGGAACAGAACTTCCCGACCGTACAAAGAAATTCTTCATAAATATACTATTGGGTATTTTTCGCCATGAATTTTTTTTAAGAAAGGTAAGATCATAGGAAGTAGGAAAAAATTACTTTTGTCAATCTGGCAACGCTACTGGCTTTTGAGGAGGGCTGCACGTGGAATGCTAGAAAACATCACGTTTTCATAGACTGCAAAACTTCATATGCATGAACAAAACTTCTGATATTTGAAAACTAAGAGTGGTATTTTTCAATTATAACATGTATCTGAACAACGGAATACTACATTAGAATTTACATTTTTTATAAATTGCGTCATAAAAATGAAGAATTCTGAAAAATGCCATAGGAAAAAAAATTGCGGGGTGAATCGGAACACTTAGTTCTGTTGTTCCAATTCAAACTTATTTGAAGGAAACTGTTTGAAAAATCAAGATTCTAACCCAAATTCTTCTAATCAAGACAAGGACAAGGATTTATTACTGTTTATCCCTTCTGGTGAGCAACTAGATCTTAGAATGACAAAAAGTTGCAGAGTTCAAAAGATTTTTTCTCCGGGAGACTTTTTTTACTTAAAATACGTGGGGGAAAGTTACATAGACTTTATGTAGTAGAAGTCCAGCACACAGACAGTGATGAATAAGCGAAAAAATCTTTCAGGACAATCCCCGAAACCCAGAGATTTCAAGAAACTAAAGAAAAGGCAGAGTTTATCATAGGAGATGTTAAGAAAAAACTTAACCCAAGTCACAATTGCTAGTTTTAAGGACAAATACATATTTGTGGACGACATGAGTGACTTCCATTTATGTTAAATCTTTGTATTTCAATTCAAAAGCATTTCTTAAAGTTACTTTTCATTTTTCATAAGTTCAAAATTATTTTGAATGTTGACAAATTATAAACGTGAACTGGTATTGAAATGATACATCTATTTGACAGTAATTATTTGTTCTTATTCTCCCCCATCAATATTACTCATGTTTGTGAGACCTATTACAGGTTAAAGGAAAAAAAAACATGTGTTCCGATTGACCCCTATCAGCGGGGTGATTCGGAATACCCATATTTTCCTATATATTTTAATAATAATTGTTCAAAATGTTTTGTCTTTGCTTGGAATATCAAAAGTAAAGCAAGACCGAAGTTTTTACCCAAAAAACAAATTTAAAAAAAAATCTTTTAACTGCTTTTTTTACAATCAAAGCTGAAAAGTGTTCCGATTCACCCCATTTTACGGTAAATAAATAAATATTTTTCCCCCTTTAATTCAATAACAAATCATTCCATGCGTATTGGGATTGTTATTTTATTCATTTTGTATTGAATATTTCTTTCCCAGTAGTAAATTAAGTAAAAACTTCTTTTTTGTTTTTTTTATAGCTAAAACCAAACCTGCTTAACTACAATTGTAAAATTGTAATATTCTGTACAGACATAAATTCAGAAACAAAGATTATTAATAAAACCGGTGCAGAGAAAAAAAACGTACAAAATGCTCTACTTAGAGCTAAACTGTAATAAGAAGCAAAGGACATATACAAAAGTTAAATTTTAAGGTATCTTTAACCCTGCTACTGTGTTCGGGTCCTTTTCGACCCAAAACAGATTTCATTTGCTTATAAATTTTCGAGTAACGTTGGTATAACGTTGTAACTTCATGAATGTGTTCATTTTCATGTTATATTACACACATATTTTTTTTGTTTTGATTGAAGTATAACCCTATTTGTCAAAAAAAAGTTTACTAATACTGTGTTCGGGTCCTTTTGGACCCATATGATAAAAAAGCATGTATCAGAGAAACAAAATCATTTTATGCTTGTTTATTTTATGCATAATTTATGAAACAATAAATAAAACATTTGTTCATTGTTTTTGTACGTTTTTTAAATATTTTTTAATGGTTATCTTCTGTTTTTCTTTCATTTATTTTTTTTTTCTTCTTTTTTTTCTTTCTGAATACCATTTCTTCCTTTCTATGAATTGAAATCAGTACCAGTGAAAATGTTTCAAGGTTAACTTTCATAGAACTGCAAACTCTGCAATTATGCCTATCTGAGGGGAATTCCCTTTTACCCCCTCTCTCCGCCGCTTCCCCCGCACATATGATTCTGTACATAAATCTGTACATCTCATACAAATGTTGTACTGTTCGTATTTCCATTTTTAACACTTCTTTTCAAGCTTAAAAATTTCTAGTAAATTTCTTAAAGTGACAGCTTACATAATTTTGTTAGTTTTCTTTAGTACGAAAACTGGAATTGCTATAATATTTAAATTTTATTCATGTGTTTTCTCGGATTAAATATGTAAAATAAAATACAAAAATTGAGTGATTTATGTTTGGAAGTTTCTAATAAAATCAAATATAACAATTAAACTTGAAAAAATATAAAAAAAGCGGTGTTAGGGAATAAATTACATATGTTGGGTCCATTTGGACCCGAACACAGTATACGTATGTTCGGGACGAACACAGCAGCAGGGTTAATAGAGGAATTCTAATCATTTTAAGTACTGCTCATGGAATGAAGAATACAGACACAGTTACTGAAATATCCAACACTTTGTTTCAATTGAAGGGGCAAGTGGGATAAAGGTGATATGTGACAATTTTTGAAAAACTTACTTTTTACCATTTATGAGGGTGATACGGTAATATTATTATTATTATTATTATTATTATTATTATTATTATTATTATTATTATTGAAAGTTTTTGCTAGAAATTTAAAAATTGTCGCATATCACATTTATTTACTTGCCCCTTCAATTGTGTTAGGGAGTTAACACAATTGAACACACACTAATTTAAATTTATGTAAATCGGCAAAATTCAAATGTCACATATCACCTTTATCCACTTATATCTTATTATTAGAGTGCATGCATACATTTTAAAGCATTATATTGAAGCAAACTAAAATGAAGACCACTCTAATGTGTGGTACCTGATTGAAAAGGGCAATGGATAGCACAAATAATAATTTTTGGTAACATACTTTAATTAAAAGCTTCAAAATCTTTGTCTTTATACTAACTGACCTTGAAAATATTAATATTACTCATAGAGCGTAGGGATTCTGCATTTTTTCAATTTGAAGATTTCGCCGCTGTGTTCAAAAAATAAGCTGGAACCAGCTATCCTCGATTCATTAGTAGCAGTCCTTTTGTGCGCGGATCAGAGGGCAGTTTTGTATGGTGACCTTTCTGCACAAAGTTCTTCTTCCCTTCGGCTTTTTCCATTTCCTAATAACATGTCAATCCCGAGTCTCTAATTAGCGTTTGTTAGGAGTTTCTTCTGGATTGTGTCCCGTACCGTTCCAGTGGCCCTTTCCTCATCTATAGCTTTTATAAGCTTGTTAAATAACTTTATCATTAAGCTGTCTCTTAAGAATTCAGCTTTTATGAGCAATAAAAAAAGGTTAATAGAGAAAAAACACACCAGTGCGGGTTTCATCTTCAGCTCTTGAGAAAAAATAGCCAAGGTATCATTGTCGGCGAGTAATGCAGTAAGGATTAAGATCAATATTTAAGTGTTCTTTTTAGGAGCTTCTTATTTGGCGCATACGTTTTCTTAACCCTACACTGCATGGTGTTGCCAATTGGCTACATGGACAATTTGTCCTCCTTATGAATAGTAGAATGTTGTCATAAGGCAACTCAATGCATAAAAAGCAAGTATTGGGTATATTTAAAGCAATTATCACCATTTATCCTCCATACATGGCAGCACTGGTCTGTTACATGCTCTTAAATGAATCCATATGGATAGCTTTTAAAATCACTCAAACTACCATGTTTTGAAATTATTTTTTACAATGAAATATTTTTCTTCGTCTTTTAAAAAAATAACATGAATAAAATAAACATTTATCTTTCGTTTAAGATGCGTTTTACATCAAAATAATTATTTGGAAAAAATCTAGGACATAATACACGTCTGTAGCCATTTGGCAACATTATGCAGTAAGCATCCAGAGAACACTTCGATTCATCTCTACAATTCATGAAGTATGTGCTTTGTTTATGTTTCGCGCTAGCTTCTTTCTCTTTTTGGAAGGTATAATATAATCATGCGGACCCAAAAGTGGTACTTTCGGCTGTTCTACCGTTTATAAGACCTCGCAATTATCAATGCTTAGTTGATGTTCAACAGAGTGAACAAACGAAAAATCAATCGGGAAAAGCCTTTAAAACGTGTTCACTTTAGATTTCAGTTAGCACAAACGTTGTGCTTACACAGACAAGTAAAGTCATTAATAATTTTAAAATATAGTTTTGAAAAAAAAAAACTAAAAAATACGCTTTTACATTGGAATGCGCTGTGATCATCACGGGTTTCCCTCTGATTTTCAAAACTACTAAATATCCGCACTTAAGTTTACATGTGTACTTATAATACATCAATATGCAATACAGTTTAGCCTTTAGTATTAAAAATAATATTAAATATATTACTTTTATGTTTGCAAAGAACGTAAATTTTATCTTTTATTCAGAGTTACATACATACATACATACATACATACAAACAAACCCACATGTGAAATTAATAAAAGCGTATTAAAAAGAGACCATGAGCTACAGAGGAACTAGTTACAAACCAAAAAAAAAAAAAGAGAAAAGAAAGAAAGCTTGCGCGAGAGAGCCTCCAAAAGACATCAGATTTGACAGAATTGATCATCGGAAAGTACAAGTACATATAAAAAATAATGTAAAATGTCAAAATGTAAAGGATTACAAGAGTACAGTGTACCAAATGTTCAACTCCTCTATTTTTTTACAAAAAAGAACTAATTTCAAGACTATCATTTACAACCATTTTTATCTGTTGAATGCATGGTGTAGCCATTTGGCAACGAAACTATTTTTAATTAGAAAGGGGTGAAAATTTAGAGTTAAATTTTTTTAAATATTTTTCCATGTTTTCTTATTACATTTACAAACACATATATTTTTTTCTACGAAAAATAAAAAATCATGCAGTGTAGGGTTAAATCAGTTCTTTAAACATTTTTGCTACATCTTGATTGGAATACTACTTAATCAAATTAGTGCATTATAGTACAACATGTTTCTAACTAATATGTTTCAATGTACACTGCAGAAAATAAACCGTTGTTTTTACAATTCAATACTGGCAGCAGAGGTTCCAGTTTAAAACTGAAAAATGCATAGTAGAAAACTGTAAAATTAGCAATTTTACAGTTCATTACTGTAAAGCCGTAATTTTACAGTTTATTACTGTAAAATTAACAATTTTCCATTTGTTACTATGAAATTAGCTGTATAATACTGTAAAAACAACATCCATTTTCAACAGTGTACGAAAGGTTTCTATTGCCGTTCCCGATATTTCCTTTTCAAATGTGCTTGTAAGGAAGTTTAAAACAAAATATTATAGTTATTAGACAGCACAAGTTCCATATTGACGTAGATTTAGGTGAAATTTTGAACTGAATATAGAGATTAGCGAAAATTATCAAGTAAAGTACTAGTAATACACTGCAAATATCGCACGATTTTGAGCACACACTTTTGTCTCCTGTTTAGGAACCCTTTCAAGCATACGTTTTGGTACAGTTTGCAGAACAATTCCTAAAACACTTTTCAGATAAGTCTGCAGAACTGAATAGCTCAGTGAATCTATATTGTAAAATATCATGTTTGTTTATGTGTGTGCCTTAAACATTGAGGCTCAGAAAGGTGAAATTTGGTATGCTTGGGGAATTTTTTGCCAAAGTTGTGTGCTCCTCGGAGTTGGGTTTTTGATAGTTAATCCGAAAAAATGTTTTTTAATTTTAGATTACCACACAAACCATGGGCTAATTGAGTCATAGAAACACTTTTTATTTCTCAGTGTAGGAAATTTACTTTTAGAGGTGATGGAAAAAAAACTTTAAACATTAAAGGGATATTTTTATTTTTATGAATTAATGAAGAAACACTTTTATTTCGTATTGTTTCATGCGTTTAGTTTTTCTTCTAAATCCAATAAACGAAAAGTATTATATTTTCTGTTCTAAAATTTAGTATTGTAATAGTGCAAATATTGCGGTGCCTTCAGAGAAAAGTGAGTTTTCCAAAATATGTGTGCAACTTTTTTTCACGATTTTTCAAACGCAGAACAACATTATATCCTTCGTGCGTCGGTTGAAAAAACATTCCTCCCTGTTTTTTATTATTACTTACTATCTATATACTTTACTGTGAAAAATAGGAATTCGGTTTTTCTAATTTAAGAGTTATTTTCATTTTCTACATAGCCCTTTCTCCTAAAAATTCTAGGTTCGATTTTTTTTTCACACTTCACAGTTTTGATAAATTAAAAAAACGACTTTTATTTTCACTACGCCAAGCTGCGTGTTTAGATTCGCTCGTTTTTATTAGCCATGTTGCGACGCCTTTGAACCATACTGCTTCTTTTGTCAGGGCTGAAACTTTTCTTCTGTTGTTGTTATTTTAATTACATGAAGCGAGTGGCTTTTTACATGATTTTGTTTTTATTAAGAAATATGACTGGCGATTAAGCAAAATAAGTAGAGAGAGATAGGTAGCTAAGTATAGATAAATAATTATTGAGAAAGTTGCATAGGTCGTACAGATAGATAAATGTGTAGGGGAAATGGAAAAGGCTGAAAGTGCCAAAAACTAAAAAATCGATTTTTTGCATGAAATGTGTTGTAAACGACATTGCCAATAACCTAGAGAAAGTCCAAAGTGCCAGAAAAATTCCTACTAGTTTTCTAGAGCAGTCGCAAGGAGCAGCACTGTGAAAGCGCCCGCTGGCCGGGGGGAAAGGCTGAAAGTGTCACCAGTCATGATGAATGTCTACCGCAGTAAAACTTCAATGAATAAAACCTTTTCGTGTACTGAGCACTGGACTTCCCGCCTTTTAACTAACAATATATATGGGCACTTACAACGCTTCTCAAAAAAAGATATGATGGCATTTCCAGCTTTCCACATACAAAATTAAGTTATATATGTGCAATTAAAAAAAATCTTGAAAAACAAAAATAAAAATATATTTTGTATTTTTAATGAATTTTATACATTTTAAAAGGATGAAGTAAAGTTTTAGGAAGTTTTTACTGAATACTGAATTTTTTACTTTGTGGCATTTTCATTACACAAATAAAGATATACGAAAACGGACAGTAAGAGAGGAATAAAATGTTTTATTTGAATAAATGTTTTTAAGGATAGATACAGATTGATACTGGGGCGAAATTTATTTATACTTCTGCCGAAGGCATTATTCTTGGCATAAAAAGGACAGATCACGTCTAGCCGGTTGCGGCTGGTCTGGTAATAAATGCCTGTTTAACCCATTTGCATCATAAGCGCACATATGCGCGCATTTTGCCTGGCCACTATCACCAGAGCGCGCATATATGCGCACATTGCACCTGGGCATTAAGGTGTATCAAAAAAAACTTTTTTTCGAAATTCAATTTACTAAGTTGATAAAAAGTTGCCCCTACCTTCCCACATATTTCACAAAAAATTTCAGTCTAATCAAAAATTGTTTAGGTGTTCCGCACGAGGCCTGCAGTTTGTGAATTTCTTCAAAAATATTATTTTTTTCTAATTTTTTTTTAAATATTAAGAATAAATGTTAAAAATAATTCAAGTTGAAAAATGTACACAGCAAAGTCGGGGGACAAAATTGGATTTGAAAAAAAGTATATTAAACAACATTTAGATCTCCCACATTTATTCTAAACTTACGTAATTTTTACCAAAACTAGCATTTTACAAGGAAATGCGGCTTGGTTAGAAACTTGTTTATGAATGTGGAATCTAACTAAATTAACACTTGAAACTGGGAATCATCTGTGATTTATGTGGAGTAAAAAGTAAAATAATATAAACTATGAACAGAATCTAAGCAACACGTCACACACAGTGCCCGCGTTCTATAGGGACCCCCGTGATGGTAAACGATATACAGCTCCGCTAGCGTAGCTGCTATAGGATTGTAGAAGAACATACAGGGTGTCCACTCCAATCGTGGACCAATAGCTAATTTCTAAACCGTTAGAGATAAGCATATAGTTTATTTAGGAAAAAATCTCCAAATTACGAAAGGAATTTTGGGTCCATTCAATGTTTTTCAAAAAATCAAATTTTGAAAGAGTTGCGAAATTTAAATTTTTATACAGCCCCCCAGTCCTATCAATCATATTTAGTAAAACATTCTTGACACTGTAACGTTTAAAACTAAAAAAAAATCACTCTTCTACCACAAAAATTGACCGAGTTATGACGTTTTGAAATATTAAGATTTTGAAGGATTTCGCATACGGTCCCTTAAGCGATCTCTCGATGACGTCATGACACAATGCAAAATCTTGATTTTTCAAAACGTCATAACTCGGTCAATTTTTGTGATAGAAGAGTGATTTTTTTTTAGTTTTAAACGTTACAGTGTCAAGAATGTTTTACTAAATATGATTGATAGGACTGGGGGGCTGTATAAAAATTTAAATTTCGTAACTCTTTCAAAATTTGACTTTTTGAAAAACATTGAATAGACCCAAAATTCCTTTCATAATTTTGAGATTTTTTCCTAAATAAACTATATGCTTATCTCTAACGGTTTAGAAATTAGCTATTGGTCCACGATTGGAGTGGACACCCTGTATATCTTTGGTTGAGGAAACAGACTCGAAATATTTCGGACATGGTGCTCCATTAAATGGCCCAGGGGAAGAAATTGTAGCGTTTGAAGATTCCGTTTCATGATTTATGGAAAAAAAAAGTTCTATTGATAAAGAACATAAAAGCTATCGGTTGTGATGGCACATCAGTTAACACTAGAAAATCGAATGGTGCTATTAGACTTTCAGAAAAGTCTTTAGGACCCTCACTACAAGCCGTGGTATGTTTTCTTCATTTAATGAATTACCACTTAGAAAGTTAACGGTGGCTCTTTATAGGCCGACTACTGGACAAAATTCTTTTAGTTGACCTATTGGAGAATTCTTACAATATTGCTGAGATCTACCAGTCATGAACTTTTAAGAAAACAGAACGCGTTTTACCAGAAGTTGTTGTCAAAGAATTGAGTCAAAAAAACTTATGGGATTTGTATAAAGCTGTGATGTCTGGCAAATGTTCTCAAAATTTAGCAGAAAGGAACCCTGCAAGCTTTTCCCATGCAAGATTACTTCTATACAATGTGGAATGGATAACATTCTGGAGATTTGTATCCAAATACTTGATGCAATCTATGATCTTAAAAAATGCTAATATACATGAATAATATTATGCTGAGTTTCGATTGTAAAAATGCAGAGAGCATAAACCTTTATTATAAATTCTGAAAGTTTACTTAACTCTGAACTTGGATCACTAGTTGCGATGTATAGCCTCAAAACTGTTTGTTATTGTGAGCCATCTTTCTTAGGAAAAGCTTGCAGGGTTCCTTTCTGCTAAATTTTAAGAACATTTGCCAGACATTACAACTTTAGACACATCCCATAAGTATTTTTGACTCTATTCTTTGACATCAACTTCTGGTGAAACACGTTCTATTATCTCAAAGTTCATGACTGGTAGATCTTAGCAATATTGTAAGAATTCTCCAATAGGTCAACTAAAAGAATTTTGTCCAGTAGTCGGCCTATCAAGAGCCACCGTTAACTTTCTAAGCTCTTGCTGTGTACATTTTTCAACTTGAATTATTTTTAACATTTATTCTTAATATTTAAAAAAAATGAGAAAAAAAATATTTTTGAAGAAATTCATAAACTTCAGGCCTCGTGCGGAACACCTAAACAATTTCTGATTAGACTGAAATTTTTTGTACAATATGTGGGTAGGTAGGGGCAACTTTTTATCAACTTAGTAAATTGAATTTTGAAAAAAAGTTTTTATCGATACACCCTACTGGGCATTTATCACCAGAGCGTATATTATACCCATGCGCATTTGGCTCTCAATCAATGCAGAGAGGTGATCGCGAATAGTTTCAGGGTAAAATAACACAGAAAAATTAAAAAAATGGATGGTTATATTTCCGACAGCAGTGAAGAGTTCAATAGATGTAGAAAACGTAGACGTTCTATGGTGATTTCTTCTGATAGTAGCGATAGTAATCAGAGTGAGAGTGATTTTGAGTGGAAGGAAAAAAATGATAAATGTTTGGTGATAAGAACGAATTTTTCACTTTTCTGTGTGATGCAAATGGGTTAAAAGAGCGGACGAAAAACATTTATTATTTTAACATTCGCAAAAAAAGGGCTGTATGTTAATTACATTTGCAATATTTTGAAACCGCACATTTTTCATTTATAATAAATTTTTTAAAACTATATTGGGATAGTAAGGGAATGTGGGGCTAAGTGAAATAGTTAAGTTTACTTACCTGCTTCAAAAGGAACAATGAGAAACTTCTTCTAAAAATTACTATACATAAAGAAGGATTAATGCATTTTATGCTACAACTTCCATTGAAATATTGCTTTTAGTCTTTAGCAGTTATTTTGTAGTTTCAAAAAAATGTGCAAAATTTTCACCTCAAAAAATCACGGGAAAAGGTAAAAACAAAATATTTTTGCTATAAAAATTATCTATTCGACGATTAACAGTAGTTTTCCTCAAATTAATGTTCAAATAAACGAAAAAAAAAATATTACTGAAAAATAAACGAATAAGTAAATAAATGAATAAATGAATTAAGTAATATGTGAGAAAAAATAAATAAGTGAATAAAATAGAGTGAATAAGAAAATGAAGTAATGAATAAGTAAATAAAGTAAAAGAATGTAAATAAATTGATAAATGAAGAAATACGTACGTGATTTAACTAATGAATGAATAAGTAAAAGAAATGAACTATTTCACTTTGCCCCATGTACACTTGACAAATTACGTTGAACATTTAAAATCAAAAAATTGCCTAATATAAACGAAATAAAGACTGCACTGGACATCAGTAGATCTCAATTCATAGTTTAAATGATAATTACAAAAATTTTATAATTTATAATAACAAGAAGTATTTTTGAAGCACTACGAATATTACAATATCAGAAGGTTTTGGGGAAAATCATTCGAGATAAACATAAGAAAAAACATTAAATCTATGCTGCAAAAGCAGGGAAATTGAAAAATTTCGACATAGAGAGATTTTCGAGATAAGCAGGCTCGAGATAAACAGGGTCGACTGTATGCTGAAAATTTTCGACCTGAGATCATCGTTTAAAGGCATCCAGGACGAAAGTGGTGACGATTTTGACTCCAGAGTCTTAGGATAGTAACGATTCTTCTAGGGTAGGTAGCCCTTTATTGTAGTTCTGGGCGTGAGAGCGGACACATTTCAAAACCTGATCACGCTACCTTCACACTTGCTTTAACAGATTAATTGTGGCTCGGACATTTCTGTTTTCCGCCCACTAAGCTTGCATTGTTTCTTAATTTTACAGATCAGTGCTTTGACGATACCGTTTGCTACTTTTGGCAACTTACAATTCGGCGGGACTCTGCATTTATTTATTTATTTATTTTCCTTCATCTCACCCAGTTTGTCAAAAAGTCAGGACTGCTTCGACGTGGTTACTTCTTATCTAGAATTCTTGATACATATCAGCATATTTTTATGCTCTTCAAATGTATTTAGTACATTCAAAATTAAAGTAAAAACATGTTTAAAAATGCTACTATCGAGTAGTAAAAAAGTCTCTTCGCTAAGTTTGAATCAATGAATTAGGAGGGAGTTCTTTCATTTTTTGAGAAATCTTCAAAAATAAGCTTCTTAAAATACTTTAACTTACGTATTTATTTATTTTTACTTATTGTTTTGAGCATTCACGAATTGCTTATTGTTCTCTTTTGAACGTAGTTAGTGTCCAATTTTTTATTGTTTCTTTTCGTTAATAATTTTTTTCTTCTTGCGCTTCACTTAAAATAAACTTGGCGACAAATAAACCCCAAAGTTCAATCACGCGGCGAAAAATGCGGTCTCTAAGTGATGTTAAACTTTTGGACGGTGGGGGTTTGTGACATCATGACTGTCTGTGACAGGAAAGAAGAAGGGTTAGCACGGAGTGTGACATAGAACAAAGATTAAAATTTAGCAATTTAAAATCCATGAATGAAAACCCTTTAAAATGCTTATAATAATAGTTAAAAATTATAAAAAAATGCTACTAAAGTTCGCGGCTGCGATTAAGGTTCAAATTCAGTTCTTAAATTTAGTTTAAATTCCAAAGAATATAATTTTTTAAAAAGACTTTTAAGACAATGTAACGCTGGCCTTTTTCATAAAATTTAGAGCTATCTTAAATCTAAAAAAGGCAAGATACTAGTAAGTTTATTCTCATTGGTTTTGCTCTGCATCGAAAGCATCGATTCCGATTAAGGTTCAAACTCAGTCCTCGATAAAAGTTCAAATTCAAAAGGTTATCATCTTGTGTGTTTTCACTTCAAGAATATAATGTAACACGTGTCACATTTTCACAAAATTCAAGACATCTTGAAAATAATGATAATCCTTTATTTGAAAAGCTGCGCCTAGCCCTCGAGAACCATTCCACTTAGAAAAAAGGGGGTAATATGATGTTGTGAATGGGAACTTTCGAAATTTTTCCCCCAGTTTAAAACTTATCCTTTTGACACATTAAACTAAGCTATGTATTTGAAATTAGCATCGTTCTACGTTGCTCCCTTTGGCTCAAAATTCTTCTTATTATTCTTCCCTTTATTGTTATTTTACCTATCACCCCTATTTTGGTAAGATCAGAGAAGATCTGACGCATGCGTAAATACGCGGAAGGTTTTACCTAAGAAAATCAGACAGTACTCTCATCTTCAATTTCCTTTCAACTTTGTTTAGATCATGGTTTAGATCAACCGGATTTGTTTAGATCAACCGGACAAGGTGCTCAGAATTATGGAGACAAATATTATTATTTTTCTGCACAAAAATATCCCTAAAACACAAACTAGTATTTTAAAACTTTAACTGTAATCATTTATGTTAAAGAAAAAACATTTTAAATGTGATTTTTAAAGTTGTACCTCTATCTAAACTGCAACTATAGGTTTCTGTCATAATTGCCCGACATGTGACAACGCGGTGGAGCAGAAAACGGGAGATAGTAATTATTTTTCTTCTGCCAGCAAATGTCATTAAAATACGTAAAGTTTTAAAACTTTAACTTTTATAATGTACGTTGAAAAAAAAATTAAATGGTATCTTTCAAGCTCTGCCGTTTTCTGAGCAACTGTAGATGTTGTCATTATTTCCTGACATGTAACAAGGGGTAGAGGGAAGGGGGAAGGTCTATGTTTCCCCCTTTTACAAATGTCAATAAAAGACACAATATTATGCTGGAACTTTAAGTATAATCATTTATGATTAAAAACAAAATTTCAAATACGGTCTATCAAGTTGTGTCGTTTTCTGAACTGCGATTATAGATTTGATTATTATTGCGTGACAAGTAACAGGTGAGTAGGGGGTTGGTGAAGGGGAGGGAGAAGTGTTAAAAATAAGTGAGACGTAATTTATAGACAAGCCCCTGAGATATTTTTTATGGATTTTTTTTTCGGTAATTCTTCTCTAAATTTAATGTACAAATGACTTGATTCATTTGGGTGATAGAGAAAGTCAGAAGTCTAAATATGATTTGTAATCACAGCAGAAGCGCAAAGCAACAAGGATGTGCTTCCGTGACTCATACCGGAAGAGGAAACGGGTGGAGAGTAGGGCGTGTGGCTCAGTATACGTACATTACAATTTTTATTGCAAAATCAAGTGCTTTCTAAAACGCAGCAAGCGAGAAGAGCAATTGACAGTTTTAGCACTAACAACACAGAACAAATATCAACGAAGTAAGCAAATATGAAAGTAAGAGAGCTTTCTTTAGGGGTAAGGAAAGGTGAGAGAACATTAATATCTGATGAAAAAATACTAAAAATGCTTAAAATAGCATTAAAAAGGGAAAAAAAATGTTTTTCCCTCCTAATAAAGAATGCATAATTTACAAGGGTGCACAACGGGGGGGGGGGAGGTTTCGTAGATGTCTCATCTATCCAGGAGTATTTTTATGGGGGGTTTTGGGGGGGGGGGCGAGTTGCGTAGAGGGTCTCGGTTTTTCATTACTATCTTTCTGTTTTTTTTTCGGGCAGGGTGGAGGTCTTCTCGTTTTTGTTTTTTTCCTAGTATTTTCTAGTATTGGCGAAGGGGGGGGGGTGCTTCAGTGTTTTTAGGGGGATGGCCACCCGTGCAAATGATATCAAAGCAAATTTTATGAAAGGAGGGGCTGTACTAGAACGTGATTTTTGTTTGTTTATTTATTTATTTATTTATTTATTTATTTATTTATTTAAGATGGCCAAATGACGTTTATGGGCTTTCAAAATTAAGTAAGTAAATGCAGAAGTGAGTTCATTTAGGAATACTTACATATTTTGTTTTACTTAACATTTGTACTTCAATTATATGAGCATAAATATAAATCAAGCATGTAATCGCAGCATCTATACATCCTTTCCGGGCTAATCACTTTCTGGTAAGTCATCAAGTGAGAGGCACAGGGGATCCTTGGGAGTGATGTCTTCCGTATTTATGAATCAATGTCTTTTCTTTGCATTTTTATTCTCATCTTAAGATCCATTCCCCTCAAAGAAGCTTAGTGGATATTGAATTGGATTCGGAATCGAAGTGTTCCGGGTTCGAAGCCCGAAGCCACTAAATACTCATCAAGTACATGAGGAGTATACATAGTTGAATTCAACTGCCCGAAAGTTCTGCGGCCGATCTTTATCAGTAACAATAAGTGCAGGATTTCTGGAGACATCCCTAATTCTAGGCCTCTGTTTTCAGGAAGCGCTTCTTTCTGCCTGAAATTCATACACGCTACAGAAGGGGAGCTCGAGTCTCTCAATTTGCATTAGCCATAACACCACCAACAACCACGATGTCTACTATCGTGACATGCTTTTTTTCAACGTTTTTTATCTAAGAGAATGCATCTTTTTAGTCCAATTAATTTTTACTCAATCCTGTTGAACGGATGGGACATTTTTGTTTTTATATTTGCACTTTATTCTTGGAATTTAAAAATTTTAAGTGTGATATATTTATTTAAAAAAAATGTATCGTAATACGAAGTATCAGTTTGGTTTAAAACAATGTAATTTTAAAAAAACTATGTTTTTTGCGTGTTGAGTGAATTACCAGTTACGCTCGCAGTATGTACAACTCGTTATATCTTAAATACAGAAAAACTTTTTATAAAAAGTTATTACGTCAATTAAAAAATACTTAATGGATTCATATTTGAATGCATAAACACTAAAAGTCAAGTTATAAAAGTAAGCGAATAAACTGAAAATATTCGTAAAAATGTGTCATTCCTGCAAATATATTGATCATTTTATTTTAGCTTTCTTCAATTAGAAAATGTTCATACGAAAAAAACTAAATCACTTATCAACAGTAATACTACAATAACTAAAATCAGATGTGGAATTCATTGAAAAGGCACTTCATTTTCTCCTATTAAGTTGTTTTTCTTTTATGATATGGATCACATCAATTAAGGGCAACGCAGCTAGGAAGCTAGGGAATTAAAAGTTTTAAATAAAAAAAAAGTGAGAAACATATGAAATTAACTTTATATATTCCTTCTCAATTCCTCAGATAAATACTTAGAGAAATCAGAAGAACACACACAAAAAGGGGGGGGGGGGCGAAAAGAGAAACGAGAAGAAAAAGTAATTTGAACACGAAAAAAGTGACATTAGTACTACACTACAAAAAAAAAAAAAAACTGTTGTGTTTACAGTATAATACTGGCATCTTAGGGTCCAATTGAAAACTGTAAAATGCACAGTAATAAACTGTAAAATGAACAATTTTAGTTTATTACTGTGCATTTTACAGTTTTAAACTGGAACTTCTGCTGCCAGCACTATACTATAAAAAAAAACTGTTCATTTTTGAAGTGTACAAATAATCAGGCCCATCATTTAGGGGGGGGGGGTAGGGGGAGTCATTTGCCCCTCCCCCCTGACTTTGAGAAATTAACATATAAGTGTAATAATGTAATAATGTATTAACATATAAGTGGACGTGGTTTTTGTTGTTTTCTGGTGAAATTATATTGTGTTTTAACCCTTTGCCCCCCCCCCTGAAAAACTTGAAATGACGTCCATGCAAACAATACTTACTCACCAAAATAGGAAGTGCGGCGATTTGTCACTTATACCTCTTTGCGCTTGTAGACATTTTCGTATTTTGGGGGTCATATAGCAAAATTATTAACTTGATTTTTCCCCTCAAATTGCGCAAGCTTTATTAATGAGTTTTTACGTATCTTGCAACATCATTTCTTGCTATGAATTTTGAGTTTGAATACCTCCTTAAACTTTAGTCATACATGTTTCAGATTTGTTCGTGCTAATATTGTTTTTCATTAAAATGACTTTTCTAAATACAACTTAGGAACCTTAGCACCTTATCAACACGTGAGAAGTTTGATTTCGTGTTTTTTCTCTCTTAACCCTACACTGCATGGTGTTGCCAATTGGCTACATGGACAATTTGTCCTCCTTATGAACAGCAGAATGTAGTCATAAGTCAACTCAATGCATAAAAAGCAAGTATTGGGTATATTTAAAGCAATTATCACCATTTATCCTCCATGCATTGCAGCACTGGTCTGTTACATGCTCTTAAATGAATCCAAATGGATAGCTTTTAAAATCACTCAAACTACCATGTTTTGAAATTATTTTTTACAATGAAATATTTTTCTTCGTCTTTTAAAAAAATAACATGAATAAAATAAACATTTATCTTTCGTTTAAGATGCGTTTTACATCAAAATAATTATTTGGAAAAAATCTAGGACATAATACACGTCTGTAGCCATTTGGCAACATTATGCAGTAAGCATCCAGAGAACACTTCGATTCATCTCTACAATTCATGAAGTATGTGCTTTGTTTATGTTTCGCGCTAGCTTCTTTCTCTTTTTGGAAGGTATAATATAATCATGCGGACCCAAAAGTGGTACTTTCGGCTGTTCTACCGTTTATAAGACCTCGCAATTATCAATGCTTAGTTGATGTTCAACAGAGTGAACAAACGAAAAATCAATAGGGAAAAGCCTTTAAAACGTGTTCACTTTAGATTTTAGTTAGCACAAACGTTGTGCTT
This sequence comes from Uloborus plumipes, assembly GCA_038373865.1. NCBI lineage: Eukaryota > Metazoa > Arthropoda > Arachnida > Araneae > Uloboridae > Uloborus > Uloborus plumipes. Next base: position 86,829 of record JAXGGA010000273.1, read on the forward strand.
ACACGGACAAGTAAAGTCATTAATAATTTTAAAATATAGTTTTGAAAAAAAAAAAACTAAAAAATACGCTTTTACATTGGAATGCGCTGTGATCATCACGGGTTTCCCTCTGATTTTCAAAACTACTAAATATCCGCACTTAAGTTTACATGTACTTATAATACATCAATATGCAATACAGTTTAGCCTTTAGTATTAAAAATAATATTAAATATATTACTTTTATATTTGCAAAGAACGTAAATTTTATCTTTTATTCAGAGTTACATACATACAAACAAACCCACATGTGAAATTAATAAAAGCGTATTAAAAAGAGACCATGAGCTACAGAGGAACTAGTTACAAAACAAAAAAAAAAAAAAAAGAGAAAAGAAAGAAAGCTTGCGCGAGAGAGCCTCCAAAAGACATCAGATTTGACAGAATTGATCATCGGAAAGTACAAGTACATATAAAAAATAATGTAAAATGTCAAAATGTAAAGGATTACAAGAGTACAGTGTACCAAATGTTCAATTCCTCTATTTTTTTACAAAAAAGAACTAATTTCAAGACTATCATTTACAATCATTTTTATCTGTTGAATGCATGGTGTAGCCATTTGGCAACGAAACTATTTTTAATTAGAAAGGGGTGAAAATTTAGAGTTAAATTTTTTTAAATATTTTTCCATGTTTTCTTATTACATTGACAAACACATATATTTTTTTCTACGAAAAATAAAAAATCATGCAGTGTAGGGTTAACTTTTAATACCTTAACTTTGCATCTTATATCGAAACAGTTTCCAATTGGAAAAACGCATCTTAGAGTAATGGTTGCAAAACTAGGTATCATGCATGTTAAACGCGGAAGTGTTGTACGCTTGAAAATCAATGTGATAGTCCTTTCTAATTAATTTGCATGATTCGATAGTGTCGAACGTAGAAACATGAAGAAGGTCTAGTCGCTTAGCGGGTGTGATTTTTCATTTCTGTTTTTACTTTTTCGAAGGTGTTACGAGGTCACTGGAATTGAAAAGAATCGGTTCCTTTTAAAGGAAATTGATCAAGAAATTCATTACTTAGTAATTTAGTGTGAAGTTGCCAATGCTTTAAATGTGGGTCATGGGCAACATTTACGGCTTGGGATTACGTTAAGTCACTCTGATGATCCAGTCGCTACAGGAATTATTTTCTTTTCCGAAAAAAAAGGGTTTGACGAGGTACGAAACATTTCAGCTTACTGTTCAAGTTTCATTTTTCATTGCATCTTTTTTTGACGGGTAGTCACACCAGTATCATTATTCTGCGTTGTGTTTTAAATAGTTTCATCTTTCCCTCTACCTTCAGAATATGCTTTTTTCCCCTAATCAAGTTATATCTGTACCTCAGAATCAGACTAACGTTCGTCCATTTTCGTCACTTTTCAGTAGAGGGCGAAAACGATTGTCGAATGTATGCGAAGGTATGGAACTCGCGCTCTTTTCAACGCTACTAAATGATTGGGAAGGAATTTCTTTTCTAGAAAAACGTTCTAATGTGTCGATGCAGAATAAGATTCTACATACAATGCAGCATAAAAGTGAAAATCGGCATTTTTGGACTTATGTCGTTCTGGTTCTGAGGTACAGATATGGTGTCCAGTTTCGCCCCACTCGTGATCCGGCTTTGCCACGACCGATATTTTGTATTGACAATAATAACAGTAAAATAACTATGGCTCGTCAATAACAAATGTATAAGGAAGTATGCAGACTCAGTTTCATTATAGAAATGTCTTGATTTCATTTTAAACTTTAAAGTTGCGGGTTTCCCGCACTTACTCCAAAAAAAGGTGTAAAGTTATTTTCGGGAAACATAATCTTCAGCACGAGCCATGAGAGAGCTAAATAAACAAAGTAAAGGGTCATGTTTTTGGAATATATTTTGTAAGAAGCATAAGTATTTCTTCTGCATTCTAGATCTATAAAAAAAGAAAGGAGGAAAATTTGAAAAAATAAATAAATAATTTTTTTTTCTAACAGAATAAGGGCGCTTTTCCACTTACCGACACGACAGCGATAAATCGTACACGATTGTCGTCATCCGACATTGGAGCACGCAAACTGCTTTAAAATATGCTATGCGCTTTTCCATTTCCCTAATCCAAAACGATTGTGTCGTCTTCGACCGAACGCTGTCGTTTGTCGTCCCATTCGTGTCGGATGGCAGCCGTCTCGCCTTTAAAATCGGGACGACATTCATTCATTTGTTTACTTTCTTCGAAGAAGCAACACATAGAAATGGCATTTAAATTTAACATCGCTGCATTAATAAAATATAAGCTTAAATTTGCAGACGATAAATAAAGAATGTATAGCAATAAAATAATTTTATTCATTTTACTTAATATTTGATTTCACTTCTGTTGCTCAGACGATTTTCATTGCCGCAGAAAAGCTTAGATTTCCATTCTGATGTATGCGTTTCGTTCTTAGTAAACAAAGTGGGAAAGAAATAAATTTGTTAGTATCATGCATCCAATATCTTCTATTAATCTGTTTCCTCTTTTTGCGGAGGTAAAGTAAATCTAAAAGTCGTAGTCTGTCAAATTGAGGAGCTATAATAATATACTTGCGAGCACACCGGTGCTTCGAAATAAAATGCGCTGGACCGTTTCGGAGAAACGATATCGGTTGAGTGGAAATACAGTGCTGTAGACGACGCGACACGGTACTTATCGTTGCAGTATTTCCGTCCGACTTTCGTCGTTGTCGTGTCGTCAAGTGGAAAAGCACCCTAAAAGTAATGCTATACAAATTTCAGCTTGCCTTCTCACATGTTTTATTTGTTTCAAATGTCATAATGGACTGTGTGTCACTAAAATACTAAATGTCACTGTATTCACTGCCAAAAAGATGAAAAATATCTTGTGCAATCAGAAAGTGCAACACTGCGATGCAAAAGTTTAGACAAAATGCAAATATATGAATAAAAAGAAAACGAACTCGGTAAAATGCATTCAAATATCTACTGCAGGTAGACAATATGGTCCTAAATACGTGTCTGGAGGTTTGAAAAATATAACCGAAAGGAAAATCGGAAATTGCAAAAGACTTTTTTTTTTCATTGTTGCAAAAGTTTAGACAAAAGTCAAATTTTATGCAAATATCCCTTGAAATGTGATTGGTGGAGGTACGGCGTGACTTTTTACTTCAACTATAAAGCACAGAGAGCGTTTAAATCTTAAAATCTCTGTAAACCGAAATTTGAAAGTGAAGGCACGCTTTGTTAATTTTTAGTCTTTTAAATCGGTCCTAGTATGGTAGCACATTGTTTTTTACTTCGTGGAGAGCAAATTTAGGCATACGTATTGATCAAAAATGCCAAGAAAAACTATATTTCTTAAGGATGAAGGAATTGAGAAAATGGCTCGAACTGACGATTCGCTACTTAATCGGACAAAACTTCAACTTAGGTCAAAAACAGTACGTGACAGCATTAAGTAGATGAACAACTGAATCGGGATGCATAAAAAAACAAAGAATTGTGCTTGAACCTTTTCGGGAATAGCTTCCCAAATAAGCCAAATTAGCTGTGGTAGGTACGGGGGACCCTGGAGTGTGAAATGAAATGAAATGAAATAAGCCAAATTTTAATGGGAAAAGCAGCACATGTATCATCATGACTAAAAAATGAATGTTACTTTCTCTGATAAAAATTATTAACATTTGGATCGCCTAGATGGATTATAATTATATTAGCTTGACTTCAGAAAAGATCCGATGAGCATATGCTGTGCTGCTTTGACTATTAAAATCTGTCTTCTTTGGGACACAGTGCCTGAAAAGACTCACACACAATTCTTTATTTTTTTATGCATCCTGATTGAGTTGTTCATCCACTTATGCTGTCACATGCTGTTTTTGACCCAAGTTGAAGTTTTGTAGGATTAAGGGGCTAATCGTCAGTTCGAGCCGTTTTTTCAGTTCCTTGATCCTTAAGAAATATAGTTTTCTTGGCATTTTTGATCAATACGTATGTCTAAATTTGCTCTCCATGAAGTAAAAAACAATGTACTCCCATACTAGGACCGATTTAAAAGATTAAACATTAACAAACTGCGTTCACTTTCAAATTTCGGTTTTCAAACTTTTCCATCTTCTTTACACGAGAACTACAGAGACTTTAAGATTTTGATTATTCATTGAGAGCTCTCTGCACTTTATAGTCGAAGAAAAAAGTCACGCCTTACCTCCACCAATCACATTTCAAGGGATATTTGCATAAAATCTGACTTTTGTCTAAACTTTTGGAGCAATGAAAAAAAAGTCTTTTGCAATCTCCGATTTTCCTTTCGGTTATATTTTTCAAAACTCCAGACACATATTTGGGACCATATTGTCTACCTGCAGTAAAAATTTGAAAGCATTTCGCCGAGGAGTTTTTTTTTTAATCATATATTTGCATTTTGTCTAAACTTTTGCATCGCAGTGTATAACACATAAAACCCTAAATAGAAAAAAAAATAGTTACTTAGTTAAAATAACAAATAATTAAGCCACAATAATCTAGTTTTATAATCTGCAAAAATTTCTTTATACCAAGCATCCAAATAATTATCTTCCCTTTTTTTTTGAATCCAGAATTAATATCCCTTGTAATACTTTCATTTCAAATGCAAGAATAGCATAGTTTAAGCGCTTAGTAATTAAGGTCCGTTTTCCTTTTCTTTTAGTCATCACTGAGCGTTGCGACACCATTTCGAGACGCGTTTGATGGTTTGGGGTTGGGTCGTTTGATCAACGCGTCAAGTTGTCAGGTTCTTCCACATGCACAATTGCGGTATGTTTGTGCCGCCAGCAGTGGTTGCTGGACGACTTCATTAGAAAAGGAAAGTTTTGAAAGGATAAGTTGCACAAATGAGATACATGATTGGATGAGTGCAGGGCTGCCATGAGGTATTTTGAAATAAATCGAAATTCAGCTGATAAAATTTCCAAGATATAGAAGAAATCCAAAAGCGTGCAAAAAAAATTGAAATTACTTCTATCGTAGTTAGTCATTTTTTAATCTGGAAAATGTGAAAGTGAAAAATACTAAAGTTTAACTCAAAATAAGTATTTCTTCGGAACAATTTTTTGAAAGCTCTGTGAAATTTAGCTACTGAAAAAATAAGTTTCCATGAGTGACGTCTTAGTAAATTATACAGATAGTTCAAGATAGGTTGGGTAGGGAAGATATACAACATCGAGGGAGAAACTAGCATCCAATGTTAAAAAAAAAGAACCTCCTTTTAGTTATTTATTTTTAAATACTTACACAACGGGGAAAACAGTTTTTCTAAAATCATTTTTAAGCATGTACATTTTATATTACTTCGTCGAATAACTTTACTGTAGTGAAAATATTACGTTTCATCGGTAAAATATTTAATAAATGTAGCCTTTTCATTTATTAACCCAAAAATCAAGAAATTTTACGAAATCCCAAGAACCTACAGTCTCTACTGAAAACCTAAGCCCAGGCTGCCCTGGATGAATGTTAGACAAAAGGCGTTTGCTGTTCTCCAAAACTCGCTGATCATCAGCGTAATACCATAGGACCTGACGAACCTTCCGCAATCTGCGGAAGCTTTCCTCATTCTCTCTCTCCCCCCCCCTTCTTCCGTCCTTCGACACGAAAGATAAAATCTTTTACCTCTTACTTTTTCAATTTAGAACAAATTTTTAAATTTCTAGTTTCACTTTGTTCAACTTCTTTCATAATCCCAGTGCTCTTTTTTCCCCAGTTTTGCCGTAGTTTTGCCTTTTTTTGGGGGGGGGGGGAAATGATTTATTCCGGACAAGTCTTTTAAATTTTGAAGGTGATTTAAAAGTTATTTCTGTTTAAACTGTTGTAAAAAACTGTTCTGTTCTATGTTGATTGTTTATTTATATATATATATATATATATATATATTTTTAATCTTTAAGACAGCGTGTTAAAAGAAGAAGAAAAATTGTAGACTATTGCATTCAAGAAATGAAACAAATCTTGTACAATCAGAAAGCACTATGGCACATAAAACCCCAACTTAAAAATAAAAAAATGAGTAATAATAATAAAAAAAATAAACAGACTACAATAATCTAGATACATATTCTACAAACGTCTTTATACCAAGCGTACAAATAATCAGCTTCCCAGATGATTTCGAAATTAATATCCATTGTAGTACTTCTGTTTCTACTGCACAAATAGCATAGTTTTAATAATAAGTGTTCGTTTTCCTTTGCCTTTTGTCGCCACAAGGCGTTACGAGTACGACAGTTACAAGAGTTAAAAATTGTTTCTGGGTAAAATTACTTTTTTTAAGACAACGTGTCCTCGAGTTTTGTTCATTAAATGTTATCTCACATAAACTGAATTTTTTTGGACAATATGTAGTGTTTTATAGCATGATTTAAAAAAGGAAAAAATATTTGTTGTATCAAAAGCAGCCAGTTTACACACTGTAAAAAATAAATGTTGCTTTTACAGTATAATACAGCTAATTGTAAAGTAATTTTACAGTAATAAACTGTAAAATTTCTTATTTTACAGTAGTAAACTAAAATTGCTAGTTTACATTAACAAACTAAAATTGCTAGTTTTAGTTTATTACCATGCATTTTACTGTTTTAAACTAGAACCTCTGCTGCCAGTATTATACTGTTGTTTTTACAGTATAATACAGCTAATTTTATGGTAATAAACTGTAAAACCACTAGTTTTAAAGTAATAAGTATAATTGCTAGTTTTTTAGTAATAAACCATAAAATAGCTATTTTTACGGATAATTACTGCGATTTTAGTTTTAAACAGGAATCTCTGCTGCCTCTAATATACTGTAAAAACAATAGTTTATTTTTTCAGGGCAGATGTTTGATTGAAAAGCAGCATCTTTTCATTGTCGATGCTTCTTTTCATGAAAGGAATCAATCGAAAGATGCCTTCAATCTCCTCAAGGAATGCGACTAAATGATACGCAGCTTTCACCATACTTTAAATCTCGTTAACGGCAAATTAATTAAATCTATCGGAAGCTAATGAAGTTGAGCACTCAACTCTATCATCAAAAGGACGTTTTCATTAATCATGGCTCTGCAGAGACATCTTCCAAATGAAATGATGGAGCATTCTAGGAATTCCTGGAGAATCGAAACCTTTAATCACAGAAGTATAATCATCTTGATCGACTTCCCATTGCGAGTTACCCTTAATAATAAGTGCCATTTATTCCTCGCTTTAGGGAAGTTTTACTCGTACAGTGAGCACAAATGCGAATACAGAATAGAATGTATCATTAAATGAGATGATTGTCTTATTTATTTAAATAAATAATATTTCAGCGTAATAAGTGATAATTAAGATTAAATACATGAACCGAAAATCGATTAAACAGATCAATGTGATTCGTTTTTTTTTTTTCTTTTTCTTTCTTCTTTCAAGATAGGAGGTCTTTCATCTTTCACGTTAATGAAAGAAAGTGTTTTCCTTCTCTTTATGTTTTAATAATTTGACTAGTACGTTGTGACAATTATTGTCTTTAATCGCTTTTCTAGCAAAGCTGCGATCAACTGAAGTAATCGGGTCCAGGACTAGTCCAAATTCAGTACAAATTTCGGGAAAAAGGGATACTGAAAATGGTTGTTAAGAGACCCGTGAAGTTCCATCTCTGCATTTAAAAGCGTAAAAAATGTGAAAAAGAACTATTTAATGCGGTGTGTTTAACTATTCTAACTATTATTACAAACAATAAATTTGCTCATTAAATATCAGACTGGTACACAATAAAAAGTAAATTTAATGACACAGAAACTTAAACGTTATCGTTTTATTAATGATTCAGTTACTAGTTTTGTTTTTCAACTTAAACACATGAATACGAAACTAAATATTACATAAATTAAACATGAGTACGAAATTGTATGTATAATTTCTCAAGTTTTTTTTTTTTTTTTTTTGAAAAGCCATAACTTTCTTAAAAATCATCAAAATTCATAAGGAAGGCATCCTTTCAGATTTTTTTTTCACCGCTTTTGGCGAAAAATATACAACAACATACGTTGCCGTGGTTTTTCGAAAAAGTCAATTAATTTTGCTTTTTACTAAGTTTTAAGGTAACATATCACATATAACGCTATAAACGAAGGTCATGGGTTCGATCTCCCATGGGTCTGAAAATGTCATTTGAATATTTTTTTCTTCTCAGGTGAATTAGCATCTAAATTTCCAAGAATATATAATCTAAACTCATTATATAGTTCTTGACCACAGTTGCGTTGTTGCATTAAAATCAGCACAGTTTGTTTGTTTTTACTATAATAAATCGCAGCATCATTGTATACATTATTTCGCGAAGTTGTTTTTTCTTCTTTTTAATGATAATGCAATAACTTCCTCAATAATGCATCAAACTTCAAAAGTAAGGCATCATTTAAATATTGTGTTCTCCATTTTCGGGTAAGATGCAAGCATGTGTAGAAAAAGGTAATTGCAGACTTTCAGATATCTCCTTACAATCTTGGTTAAAATTAAATATGTCATTGCTCGTAAAAATAAATAAATGTTGCAATGCTCCTACTGTTTTAATATATAGTGTTAGAAATATAATTAAATATAAACTAAGAAAATTCGAAACTTGCTTTACAGAATTTTGGTACCATTAAGTCTGCCAACTAGGGATGCACCGATAAGCAAATTAGCCGATTACCAATTAATCGGCTGAGCCGATTAATGATAAGGATAATTGTTTTTCTGCTACCAATTTTACCATCACTGTTTTTTTATCTCTTATACAATTCCAAGTTTAGAAATAGTGCGTAATTTATTTCTGGGAGAAGATTTTTTTTCATTTTCCTAGTTTTCACAAAATAATTTCAATTTTTTTATCAAATTTCTTAGAACCAATTTTCATATTAGTGTCAATAATATTATTAACACATTGTTGGTTATGTTAATTGGAAATACAAATTTATAAAAAAAAAGGAGGGGTGGGGGAATGTGTGGTGAACCCTCCAATTTAGGAGTACTTTTAAGTCATATATTTTAGTAATCAGTAGCAATTTAATTCAATACTTTTATTCTTTGAAAATTAGAGGTTATCTGAAAGCACTATGCTAAGGAGAAAACTATCGCCACATGAAAAATGTTGCATCATTGTCTATGTAATATATTTATTCAAAGTGGAGAACTCATTTTAAAAAAACTTTATATCAACTGTGAGGTTATTACTGTTAATAAAATTATTCATCATAGTTTCCCAGTGAAAGTATGTTTTGAAGAATAATATCTGAAAAATATTTTTCAGCCGATTAATTATTTTTCAGCCGATTTTGCCGATTATTAATAATCGGCAAAGTGGCCGATTAATCTGTACTGCCGATTAATCGGTGCATCCCTACTGCCAACTTAGTGCCACTTTTTGATTACTATGAAGTACAGCATCAATATTATTTGAGCTAGCAGGGTTTGTATTTTACACACAAGTTATTGACTGAAAACTGTAAAACAGCCAGTTTTATAGTTTATTATTGCGCTTTTATAGTTTTAAACTGGAACCTCTGCTGCCAGTATTATACTGTAAAAACAAGTTTATTTTTTTGCAGTGTATTAACCCATTAATGTCTGACATTAGTTTTTCCAAAGATACTTTGTAAACTGGTTACAAACAGTGTTTAATGGACAAGAAAAATAATTAAAAAAATATTATGTAAAAAATTATTTGTTTATTAAGGAAGGAAAAATTATAAGTTACGATAGACCCCAGAGGGCACTTTTTTTACTTAAATTTTTTTTTCTGCCTACGATGTAATATTTTAAAAGACATTTTATAAGAAGAAATCAAATCAGCAATTAACATGAACTGGGAAGCTGGGAATAACTTTGAAAACTTAGCTTTTTTTCTTGAGACTGTGAACGGTGTAGTTTTTGATAAAGACCATATTAAAACAGCTACAGAACACACTTTACAATCGTTATGTGCTGCAATCTGTTAACAACGAATTGAAACAAAACCAAGGTTCTAATTGAACGCTATTATTTGGTTGAAATGTTCATTTTGGGGACATTCAGACCCTTTTTTTGGACCGACTCTAAAAAGAGATTTGAAGCTAAGAGACGAACGTTCTGGGATGCTCCAGTAACGAAAGCGGCGTTACTTGTGAAAGAGCGCGGCTATCTCGCCGAAATTCTCATCCATTGTTCTTGGGGCGCTCGAGTGGGGTTAATCGGCGATGAGTCTGCGAACTAGGGCGGCTTCCTCTCGAAAGGCGCGGGCGGCATCCAAGTCCTCCGGGCCGATTGTTCTCACTCCCCGATCCGAGAGACACGAGTGACCCGTCCCCGCAGTTTCCCAGGATCCGAAGGGTCCGTTGCTTATTTCGGATCGCCTTCCGAAAGTGGGAGGGGGCAGCCACCTTGCGCCTCCGATCGACTGGAACGGGACTCTGCTTTTCTTTCCGCGATCCTAATCGCCATTGTGTTTGTTGTGGCTGTGTTGGGAATGAGATCAAGTGCTTCGCTGCCCGTTCGGACTCTGGTCCGAGAGAAGACGGTTGAGGGATCCGAACACGTTTGGATACCTCAAAACAGAAGTAATTTTTAGGAGGGGCACCGGAAAATCCCCCCCCCCCTCCGCTCGCATTCAATTGCAAAAAAAAAAAAAAAAAATTTCCTACACTGCAAATAATGAACTGTTGTTTTTACAGTTTAATACTGGCAGCCTAGGTACCAATTTAAAACTGTAAAATACACTGTAATAAACTGTAAAACTAGCAATTTCACAGTTTTTTACTGTAAAGTTAGAAATTTTACAGTTTATCCCAGTAAAAATTTAGCTGTATTATACTATAAAAACAACAGCATAATAGTGGCAGAGAGGTTCCAGTTTAAAACTGTAAAAGGCACGGGTAATAAACTGTAAAATTAGCAGTTTTACAGTTTATTACAGTAAAATACAGTTTAGTACTGTAAACTTGACAATTTTGCTGTTTATTTCTCTAAAATTCGACATTTTTACAGATTATTACTATAAAATTAGCTCTGTTTTATACTGTAAAAATAACATTCATTTTTTACAGTGTAAGTTTCGTTTAAAATGTTCTTAAAGAACCTTTAAAACTTGTTAACCAGCTTTAATCCCTTCAGTCGAAGTCATGAAAGATTTAAACAAATATGTTTTTAATTGGTAGATGGATTACTACGGAGAAGAAATAAAGGTTGTTTACTTCTAAACAAAGTTTTTGGGTGAAAAATTGAAATAGTTATGACGTGTCCAACTTTCCAGCAAACTATGTAAAATTTTCCAACGGGTGTAGAAATAGTTTCAAGAAAGGGCACCGAATACTAAAAGTCTCCCCCCCCCCTCCTTGTCCAATTATAAAAAAAATTCTCAAGTTTAATTTGAAATGTTTTTAATTAGCTCTTAAAACTTGTTAATCAACTTTAACCCCTTCAGTCGGAATTATGAAATTGTTAATCAAAAATGCTTTCACTTGGTAGACAGATTACTACGGCTAAGAAACAAAGTTTGTACGTAAAATATTAAAGTACTTATTACATGGCAAATTTTCCAGCAAACTATTTTGAAATAATTATTTCAGCTAAAATACCATTGAGCATCAGACGAATTTCCTTGTAATATGTTCTCCGAACAATAATAAAAAAGTGAATATAAACATTTGAAATGATAAATAATATATATATATATATATATATATATATATATATATATATATATATATATATATATATATATTTATTTATTTATTTTTTATAAGAATTCAGAAAAAAACGCGCCTTTGTGACAAGAATCCATGGTTAGGAAAACTCAAAATCTGATCTCCCAAACCATATTTGAAATGCTGCCAATCCCAAAACGTTTGCATTAATAATAGTAAGTAGAGCGCCAAAAAATCAAATAATGTAATCAATTATTAAATTATTTACAAAGTTCATGTCTGCTACTGGACACCAGATCGGAAGGGGTTAAATTAATACTAATTTACCTCGAATGAGGGTGTAAAATACCTTTTTTAACGTATTAAGCCAATTAAATACTAAACTTTGCACAGTTTCACTAAAAAGGTATAATAATGCACGGTATTACTTAAACTTAGAAACATTTTCATTACGATTAAAGTAAGAGGTTTCATTTTAACATATTATTCACTTTATCTCTATAAAATAATAATTAAGCGAATCGCATTGTGCCCTTGAATTCAAAATTCGGAGCTTGATTAAAGTCTATGTTCAACGATTTGTAGAGGCAATGATAAAAAGGAACAGCAATAATATTGTGTCCAAAAGTGGTTGTTGACCCGTTCAATAATTTAAATTTTTTTTTTTTTTTGACCTACACCACTTTTGACAGCTCGTTGAATGGTTTAATTTTTAATTGTGCAAAAAGATTTATTTTAGCACTAAGAGAAAAGATACATCTCGCAGCTTTAGTGTGAGAATATCCGTAGGGTGAGAGGTATAGAATGCAAAAAAGAAACTTGAAACATTAGTAATCATTAAAATATTGTTAAAAATTAGGGTATAGAACTTTATCAAATCATTTCAAAAGTTTCTCACATCACTTTTGAAATGATTGATTGATTCCACCTCTGTTGGAACAAGTTTTAGAATTATTATTATTATTATTTTACTTTTATGTTTTATTTACACGGCGAAGGTCACCACGAAGTGAAATTTGTTGTTAATATATTCATGTTAATTTGCATATCAACGTTTGTAGATAAACTATTTCAGTGGCTACAATTTTTACTGTTTTACGCTACATGTAAGCATAGCTGCCGCTGAGGGGAAATTTCTTAACGGATGAACCTATTTTATTTTTTTTTCTTTTCTTTTTATTTATTTAATTTTTTTAAAGAGTTGATCGAGAGTGTTCTTAGCTAGGTCGCGTCTTCAGATGACATTAATTAAAGAAATATTAATTAAAAAGCTTTAAAACATTTTTTGCCATTTTTAAAGTGAAAACATCCTTGAAAATTTAAAACAATGTACCAAAAGAAAAAGAATTTTTTTCTGCGTCTGATAAAATGTCTTTAGAACTTCTATGTTACCAGGTGTGTAAGTATGAAACCGGAATTTTTCTACAGGAAAAACACGTTTATTGTAATGATATGATACAAAGTACCTTATTCTAAGTATTGTCCGTCACTATCTATACATTTTTGCCATCTTTCTGGCAATTTGTGGATTCCTCGCCAAAAAAACTGTTGATCTTTTGAGGCAAACCAGTCATCGAACCATTTTCGTACAGTTTCGTAAGAAGTCAAGCGCTGCTCAGCAAGTGCGTGTCCCATCGATGCAAACAAGTAATAATCGTATGGGGCAAGGTCCGGTGAGTAAGCCGCATGCAAAAGAATCTCCCAACGGAACGACTCTGTCGTTTCCTGGACCCGTTTTGCTTTGTGTGCTGGTGCGTCGTCATGCAGCAAAATCACATTGTGTTGTCTTTGTTGGTATTTTGGTCGTTTTGCACTCAAAGCTCGATTCAAATTGGTCATTTATTGGCGGTAGCGTTCAGTATTGACAGTTTTGCCAGGTCTTCATACAACAAGGCTTGCAGGTCAGCGTCTTCAAACTTTTTCGGTGGTCTTTCACGTTCTTCGTTCCTCACGTCAAAATCGCCACTTCTGAACCGTTTGAACCACTCGAAACACTGTGTTTTACCTAAAGCATGCTCACCATACGCCTCCACAAGCATTCGATGTGATTCGGCTGCGGTTTTCTTCAGATGAAAACAGAAAACTAGTGATGTCCGCAAATCGTAATTTGTTGGCACAAAACTCGACATGTTTATCTCTAATAAACTAATGCTACTGAATGAAACTCGTGTTATTGTGAGTTGGAAATCTTTGTCGGATATCAATACAATAACAAGACACCGCTGACATGATGAGTGGGTAACTACATCAACATCTAGCGCCACTTATGGGAAATTCCGGTTTCATACTTACACACCTGATACATAGAACTCGAATTATAACGTTTTTAGTAAATGCGGCTAAGTCTTTATTTACACGATTGGAAACCAATGTCATTGTTGGCCGACAAGGAAAGAAAACTCAATGATTTAAAATATTTATCCGTTTCCGGTTTCTATTTGTTATTAATTAAAATACTTGTAATTGATTTTAGTATTCGAATTTTATACGAGCATCAATTTTCCTTCTGCTTTTGCGACTAGCAAATTTTACAAGTAAGGATTATCTTCTTTTTCCGTGTTTACCATGTCCTCTTAAAAACAATTAAATTGATTTGAATTTAAAATGCTTTTTAACCAGTGAGGCTCGTTTTAATGTGAGGTCGGTAATCATGGTTGATTTTTTTTATAATTTTAACTTAATTTTAGTACTTGGTTTCAGATAAGAATTGAACTGCAGTTTAAATTTGCCTTATTTAATACTAAATGAGAGCTCAGTTATTGGTATATTTCAGGGGAGGCCAACCTTTTTAGGGAGAGTGCCACTATCTGGAGAGAAAAAGCTCACCGTGCCACATTGTATTTTTCAAACAAACTGATCTTTTTTTTAAAGTTAAAAATAGATTTTATGTTGGCTGACTATGTAGTTCTTACTCAAATGAAACATTTTTTCTCGTAAATCTGAGCAATTGAAATCTAAATGATAATAAAGATATTACTAGTCCAAACTTAAGAGTTATCGTTAATAAACACTTTATAGGTTCTGTCAGTTGGCTTACGCTTAAAAAAGAAACAAATAACATCAAACATTCTACTCTAAAAACTAAACAGTCTGTACTTAATGTGGTTTATGAGTCTATCTTTTTTACCACGTTTTTAATTTTAGGATTAGTTCTTGAGAATCCTAAGAAGTTGAACGTTTAAAATGCTATCAATTAATATTCAACGGTATTTAGATTTTTCTGCATTCATAACGAAAAATATTTGTTTAGAAGCGTATTTTGAACCAAATCTACAACAGCATCAGACGGCTAAAGTGTGTAAATGTGAGAAAAAAAAATTGTTGGTACGAATTTCCAAATTTCTGTATAACGTGGATGACTTTCTGTTGAAGTAAGCTCTTATATTTGATTACCGATGAAAAAGGTCAGTAATTCCGATTTGGATTTCAGAAGGGAAACAAGTAGTCTCTTGCAGAGAAGTAGACAAAGAATTTGAAAAGATCAGCATTTTCTTTTATGATCCTGAAAATCATCAAACCTAACACTGAATGAATACTTAAAATAGGGGTAAAATTATTAAATTTGTGTTGATACTTTCAGTATAAAATTTAATGTTTTATTTTTTTCTCCAAATTAGAAAGAAACTGAAGTTTCATCATTAAAGAATGTAGATGGCCTATACTGGTTTAGGAAACTTTTCTTGTACTATCTTAAATTTAAATTACTTAAACGCCGGATAATAAGAGATGACATAGCTAAATTCATTTGCGATTCTTCATTCCTAAGTAGCAAGTCCTCATTGCTTTCCTTCCAAACATTTTAAAAAACACTCCCTAAAATTCTAAAATCTTATGACTATTTATCCTTTGGATAGCTATTGCACATTTATATGAAAGAGTAACTTGCCATGCTCTCCTCTTTCTCCTGGGAAAAGTTTCCAAAACATTCAGAGCTCTAATTCGTAGTTTGTTAATACAGTGAACTCTAGAGGGTCACTAGCAGAGAAAAAGTCTCATTTCTTGGAAATGAGTTTGTGATAAATAGTTCGATGATACTTTTGAAGTTTTTTTCCCAAATTATTTTCAAGTAATGCAACAAAAACAATTTATGGATCTTTATTTGTGCAACCATACCGAATTTTTTCCTATCTGGTTTCTTTATTTTAGTTGCAGAGTTAATTTTTTATAAAATTTCATCACCCGTAGCTGAAACTATTGCAGATCAAAAATCCATTCTGCAACATCGAAAGTTTCATGCGTGTCAAACTCAAATATGCTTTACAAAGCATTGTCTGAGCGTCTCAGCTTGTGTTGGAGGTCCAAACCTAACGATAAGTACTTTGCAACATTGTAGTTCATACAACTTGTAATCCAACTTCCTGACACTTAATCGTCACAATATCATTATATTTATCAGTTTAAGGGTTTTAGTTTTTATCAATATTTTTGAGATCGACATTTTGTCCTCAATTTTGGAATTTATTTAAAAAGTCTTCGCGTGCCACTGTTAGTGCTATGCCGTGCCACATTGTGGCACGCGTGCCGTGGGTTGGCCACCACTGGTATATTTCATGGACTGAGTATCATTACAAGGGACTACAAATTTGGTTACACTTTTACCGATAACTATTTGTACTATTTTAAACTAAGAAAACGTAAATAGCTATTTTAATGAAGTAAAATTTATAAATGGTTGTTTAATAACATAATTCTTCAAATATCGAGGAAAAAAAATGTTGAGCTTTTGTCGAAGCAGTTTGAAAAAAATGAAATAATTGAAGTTACCTTCTAATAGTAGTCATACCACTGTTTTATATTCATTTCTGTATATGTTTTGGAAAAAATTCAAAAATTTGCACATTCGCCATTACGTCTTGAAAGGAGTTATTAATAAAGCAATTCAATAAAAGAAGTCTTTTCGCACTGCTTAGCAAGCCAATTTATTTTATTTTTTTTATTTAAAAAAAGATAAAATGAGGTTGGAAGTAAACATGCCGACCACAAAATTGCTTCTAGCTTCTGGTTTTCGGCAACGAATACAGCTCTGTGTTCAAATGAAACCACGCAGAACGAGGGGGGGGGGAGTAGACACGTATAATGATGGCCAGCGTCCCCTAGTAAAAAGCGCAGCTATAAATGTTTTTTTTTTTTTTTTTCCTTCTTTTTTCAATATCCATAACGCATGATTTATGGTTGCAATGTCTGGTAACACGTTTCTTCCAGCATCGCCCAATTTCCTGAAATGGTAAATAGAATTCGTGGTTGGGGACCTTCCAGTTAGGACCAATTATTCCTTCCACCGTGTAAACGAAGCTTGCGCCGAGTCCGGTGAAAGTGAAAAAGCAAACTACCGAGATCGGCAGAGCATGTAATTTTAAGCTACCAGTTGATATGGAATGCTCTGTAATCACACCTCGGTGCTTCCCCCACCTGTGAGATCTGGTGTAGGAATTTCAGCTAAGAAAGGGCCGTGATGAGACTTTACATTCCTGGTTTTCTTAAAATCTTTTATACTCGAAGATTGCAGCCACTGCGCGTCCTTGAGTCTAGACGGTACATTGGAAAGTGAAAATAAGCAGTATAACTTCTTCTTGAAAATGAGAAAAACATGATTTTTTTTTTCTAAATTAAGGGTCTGCGTTGGTCCTTAAGCGAAGAGATGTTTTTTTTTTACAACGTAAGTGGTGAGGTTGGGAGTTTTCAACCCTAGCATTAGACTTCCCGTGTACTTATCAAAATTTAAGAAGGAAAACATCTTCTGATTTTCACATTTTTATTTGAAAGGGTCTTCCCAAAAAAAAGAAGATCCGTTTTCATGAAAACACTTACTGCATTGGTTTCTTTCGTATATATTTTTTTAAAAAATGCTCTCCCCAGAAAAAGAATAATCATTTTTTCCTGAAACTGGGTAGAAAAAAATGTGAAGAAGTATGAAGCAGTAAGTTACCACTCATGAGCCATGGCAAAAAGCAGAACTCCATGAAATACACAGCCAAGTAGGCTATGCCATTCAGAGACTGCAGTTCCTCCTCATTAGGAGTCATCAGTTTGGTTCAGGCAGTAACCGAATTAGATGCAAAAATCCTCTAATAGAAGCAATGATAGTTAATGTAAAATAGCACACCAGCGAGAGACTGCATCAAAGGTGCGATTCAACTCGTAAATTGAAGGAAAAGCTTGGGTGTTGCGAAGTGATATACCACCCCTATTTATGGTCGATAACTGCCTACGCCAGACTGATGAGTCCTAATGAAGACGAAACTGCAGTCTCTGGGTGGTATAACTGAGCTGGTGCTGTATTGCATGAAGAAATGCGTCAAGAAGTGAAACAGCGACTAATATAACAAATCCACCTCATAAACTGCCAATTGCCATCCTCGTTAGGAATTACACCAAATACCTAGTGTATAGAGTTCAAGTCACAAGTCTGCATCAGCTGTGAACAGGAATTATGGCAGCAGCCAGCAGCATCGCAGTTAACAGCTGGTTGTTTGAAGGATGAGTTGCGTTTTATGGCAAGACGTTGGTTTCTGTGGATTGACGAGAGGGTTAACATGTCGAACTTCATTAAATTCCAAAGTATATATATGCTCCTTCTTATGAATAGATTCCTTTCTTTCAATAAACATGCTGATCATAAAAATAAATGGTTATTTTTGGAACACGTTGTACATACAGTGCGTTTCGAAATGATAGGTCCACCAGTAAAAACGAAAGTTATGCTGGTAAAAAAAAGTTTGTATTGTGTACAAAGCACTATTTTATAAACTACATTACTTCATTCAATGTAAAATAGCTCATAAATAATTTACAAATAATAGGAATAATGAGGGAAACTAAAATTAGATGAAACAGCTGTTTCAAAAAGATAGGTCCACTGAACCAAGCATCAAATAAATGTTGAATTAATAAGAAATTTTTCTGATTTTTTTTCTGAATAAGCTCATAAATCCTATTTGGCATGGTTTCTACAAGTTTTTGCAAACAATTTGTCCCGATTTTTGACCATTCGGAGGAAATAGCCCTTTTTAAGTCTGCAGTACTGTTGTACTGCCTTCCGCCTGCATACACCGCTCTTGCGAGTATACCCCACATGTTTTCTACTGGATTCAGGTCGGGGCTGCAAGGTGGCTAATCGATAATATGTACAACATTATCCAGAAACCATTCAAAAGTGGACTTTGCAGAGTGCAGAGGAGCATTGTCCGGTTGGAACATGAAGAATGGGCCCCCAATGGGTTCTGATTGTGGAAGAAAATATTGTTCAAACAGCTTGTTATAGCCAGCAGCATTCAAACGATTGTCTACAAATGCTATATCAGTTTTTCCTGTCCCTCTGAATCGGGCACACACCATAACGGAACCACCATCAGCTTGCCTCTTCGAGAATATCTGTCTATCGTTACGCAGATCGTGCCAGTAATAATGCCAACCATCTGGACCATCCAGGTTGAATTCCTTTTTATCACTGAATATCACACGATGCCTATCTTGTTTCCAGGACATCACTTCTTGCGCGAATTTCAATCTCTTTTCTTTGTGCTTTTTAGTCAATTTCGGAGCCGCTTTCCTTTTCCCGTAAACTAAATTGCCGAACTTCTTTACCGCTCTGTGGACTGTAGATTTTGATATTGAAGGGTTTAGTTGTTTGGCCAAAGTGGATATGCTCATTATTTCCAGATTTTAGGTCCCTTACGATAGTGCTTCGTAGTCGGGGTGTCACTTTTGATGGGCGGCTAGATGATTTTTTACTGCTTTAAGCATTTCTAAATAGCAAAAAATTGTTGGCAACACTTTGCGATATGTTTAAAAGATTACCTATTTCTCTATTCGATTTTCCAGACTGTTTAAATGCATCAATTTCCCCTGCTCAACCAGCGAAAGACTGCAACGATAACCGTTTTGTTTGACTACAAAATGCTGTTCAAATCTGTTTAAATACCTCCACTGCAGTAAGCATAATCCCATAGTAAGAATAAGCAACGATACTTATGCAAATTTTTGGAAATAAACGTGGTTGGGGCAAAATTTCTGAAGGCGGACCTATCTTTTTGAAACGGTCTGAAAATGAAAATTTGCATCAAATAAGAAGAAATGATTCATTTTTAAGAAATTTCATCAAACATAGTTATAACAATTACAGATATATAATCACTATCAAAAAAAGTGATTTTTATTCTCAATTAAGAGTCGAAATTTTGAAAAATAAGGGTGGACCTATCATTTCGAGACGCGCTGTAAATACAACTGAAACACTACCGTAAGTGTACATTCATATACGTATAAAGCCGTATGTGTAAGTATTACAAAGTCTTGCAAAGATACAGGGTGGTCCTAAATTATGCCTCAAATGTAAAGGCTGGTACTGGGCACCTAAATGTTGGGATGCTTTACATTTTTAGGCTTTTAAATTGCATTTTCTTTTAATGTTCCCGAACTTGTAATAATTTCTCTCTCTCTCTCTCTTTATTCCTCTCTTCTTGTTTTAAAATGCATTAATGTTTATCGTTCCAATGTCGTTTCTATTAACATCTAGTAACAAGCTGTTCCTAGCGATCCAGAAACCTATGAATTTCAGCTATCTGGGATATCTATAGTCCCGACGAGCCTTCGGGATAATTGATTCTCCGTGTACTTCAGATTGAACAACCTATCCGAAACTGTTTCAAGAACCTTCAGACCTATCAATTTTAGAGGGTATTCCGTCTTGCAGTTCTTATTATCTTACTAAGCTGGAAGTTGAAAAGCACGATACAGATTTCTTTCCTTCGCGGTGATATTATTCAAAAATTTAAAGTGGCTTAAAGTTTTCAATTTAATCCTATATGTAGTACAAAAAAGTATTAAAAAATACATCAGTTATTGGATTTTCATAGCTTTATTTCACATTCGCAACTCTATTAGCAGGCTCATTCATCTTCTTGCTAGGGACGTCATTTCAAGTTTTCCGGGGAGGGGGGGGGGCAAAGAGTCCAAGCACAATGCAATTTCACCGGAAAACATCAAAAACCACGCCCACTTAAACGTAAATACATTGATTTCTCAAAGCCAGGCGGGTGGCAATTACCCCCCCCCCTGCCCCCCCCCCCTAAATGACGGACCTGCTTCTTGCGCAGAGTTTATTGGTAAACTAATGAATGTTTTTCTTGATACTCTAAGCATAATGTCTGAATCTATGGTACAAGAAAGGAAAATCGCGAAAAAAAAGTCGTCGCTTTATTGTCAAGTATCTGCGAAAATTCCTTGTTTGAAAATTACTCTCAGGTAAAGGTTCATAGGGGAAAGGGGGGTACAAGTGAGCATTTTGTTTTATTTTTTATTTTTCAAAATATATAAGCAGTTTCCCCAAGAAAAAGTGTCCGTATGATTGAATAGTCTTCTATTTGTGAAGACGATTTTTTTTTTGAGCTTTTTTTGAAAAATATTCTTTTACTTCATAGTATTGAAAAATACTGAAAATATCACGGCTATCAAAGTGCAATTTCTAACTTCTACTAGTTAGAATTAGTTTTTTCCATGAACTAAAACTGCAACATTGGTGTCCAAATGGAAAAACCACTTTAAGCGTGTTCATAACTAGCCATTTGCCTTATTTAGTTTTATTTTAGTACGTAAAATAAATATTATGAACACGGCAAATGCATAAGTGCCAGGAACACTTCACGAGTGGAATCGATATTGAAAAGTTGCGTTTGAATATTATTAGTTGCCCCCTTTCAAATGCAGCGTACTTGGTTACCACTAGCGACGAGAGCAGCTCATCATCCCGTGATTAGCTCGCTTAACTCACTCTTTATTTTAAGTTTAGCGTGGGATCAGGTCCCGCTCTAATTTTAAAAAAAGAAAAAATATATATAAATAGTGTAAGTGTATACGAGCGGTCACTGACCTTTACTTTTCACATTCACCATTCAGTTGCTGCTTCCATTGCAATTAACAAAGAAAACAATCCTAAAGAGAGACATATCCTCTTCATTTTAGAAACTCCCCCCCCCCCCCGCCCCCAGCCACGTTAAACCTCAAAAACTGGAACTTAGTGGGATCTTAGGCATTTCGGATTTTCAAAAATAACCAAGAAAATTTTCCCGTCAACATCTGTAGAAAAGAGCAATTCTTTGACTAAAAATTAAAATTTTGACCTCCTCGGATTTTCTTTAAATTCTAAAAATTGTCCTTTTACAATAGGCGTAAATATTTCGTTTCACGAATTTTCCGGCCAAAAACCCCTGAAGGGGAATTTTTGTACCCCTAACGGGACATCAAACAATCTATGTAAATTTCTGAGCATTGAAAGACTTTTGCGATAAGTTTTGCAAATATTCAACGTAAACTGTGGATTTTTATGTACTCCAAAGTTTTTGAGCATCAAAAGACTTTTGGGGGAAATTTGGCGAAGATTCTACGCACAGTGTGGATTTGTACCTAAAACACAAGCACATACATTCATTTTTGTGCAGATCGATTTTACTTCTTTCATTTACAAGTTTTCTATGTTAAATTTGAACATTCTATATTCAACGCGACCATCCAATTTCAAGTGAACGTCTTTTTAAGGTTCATAAAACCAATTACATGAAATATACTTCAAATCCAGCCTGTGAAAAACTCAATTAGATAGATATTGCTGCCTAATAACTTTCCTTTTTATACTTACAGAGAGACTAAGACATTGATTTCATATGTTTTGGGGCTATGGATCAGACCTTTTCGAATTTTGAAAAGCATGGATAATTTTTCGAGGTCAAATGTATTGTAGCATATTGTTTATTGAATGCATTTCTAAGATGGAAACGAAACTAATTCCTGAAAGCTAGAGTATTTATTTGCAAAATTTATGTAATTGGAGAAATCCTAATCCAAAACCTTTGATCCCGGATCTAAATCTAGCAGCAAAAGTGGATGTGTAATCTATACTCTCGACTAAAAATATTGCGATTTTAAATGTTTTCAATAGCATGTAATCTAGTGTCTCTGGATAACACGGCATCGTTGAAAAAAGGAAACATATTTTAGCTATTTAACACTCCACCATTGCAAATTGATTTCAACGCTTAATGAGGACTTTGTGTCGAGGGAAAGGAATTCAGTCGGTGGTACGCTTCATTCTTGATTTTTAATTTATTTTTTCTTCATTTCCCTTCACCTTTCAATTCTTTTCAAGGTTTCATAGGTTTAAAATTATTTTACTTTACGTCGTGTTTGACGGAACTCAAGTCTAAAGATGTCATAGCGGTGCTACAGAGACGAGATTTCTGACATTATTCAATCTATACTTGAACACATGAGATATTTTTACGCATATATTTACGCGTTATTCCCCGAATTTTAAAATTTAAATGTATAAGGTAAAAACCAATTTCAAGTCAAGAAAAAAAACTGCTCATGCGGTGAATTTTCTTTCTCAACTTTCACACTGGTTTACATTATTGATGATTATGTAAAATGTAGTAAAGCTGGTTTTGAGATGTGTGACAGCAGAAAAGCTACAGAAATTAATTTTAACATGAATGTTAATATCAAATGTCACCATGATTTTAAGTAATGGGAAAGTCCATCTAAATACAACTGTTTTATTATTTAACGCTAATGCTTAAATTTGTTGTCATTTCAAGTATGTAGTTTCCAACCTAGAGAAGTTACCATAGAACTACTCGATTTTTAAAAAAGTTTTTCTGAAAATATGAGAAATAACATTCTTTTTTGATTGCAGGGGGGAGGGGAGGTGAAGAGTAGCTAAAAATATTTTCCAAATAAGTATTTACCTTTGTCTGGAAAAAGGCAAAAGAAAAACACTTTTTTTTTCAAAGCAGAGGTCTGAAATTTAAAAAGATGAATAACACATCACAGTGCAATTTATATTCAAGTTTTCTTTTCCTTTTGCCGACGATCGGTTTCAACTACTTTAACACTGTAACTGACAAAATTATAAACTTTCAATAGCAGAATAATATCCCAACATTAGCGTAAGCACTTTTTTTTTTTCAACTTTGCTAATAGTCTACACATTTTTGAGCTGTTAAGAGCAAAAGTAGTGCAAGTCACTTTTTTCCTAATTTTTATTTGCACCACCAGAAATTAGCTTTAACCTTACTTTACTTCAAGAGAAAGTGATCTAGATCCAGGTTCAACCATTTTCTGACAGAAAGCCATCCTAAAACGAAATAGCAGTCGCGTAATGTGCAAAAGTGAAAATAAACCATTCAATTACTCACAATATTTTTTGACTTACACCATCCTCGCTCTCAACGGTCCATTCATTATAAAGTTTATCTGATATAAAAGCGTAGTTTTTATTAGCAAAGACTGACGCGTATTTATCACTTTTAGTTTTCTCCAATAAAGATTATCAATCATGAGCGCATTTAAATAGACATTTGCGTAACGTCAATTCTAACACTTGTGTGATGGTGGCCCCTCGGGCGTTGGTTGCTATCGGAGAACAAGGTTTTGGCTCCGATAAGATCAAAGAGGTGATGAAGAATCCGAACCAAAGTGATCGGGAATTGCCGAAATCCCTGGAGGTGATTCATTTTTTTAAAATATGATTATTATATCTCGCATCGAGATGATTTCGATGTTTGAAAGTGACTTCCTCATTTAGACGTGTCACTTTCGTTTTCTTTTTTCCTCTTCGTAGAGTGTTCTCGTATTTCAGGGATTTGTTTGTATCATTCTGACATTAGTCATTTAAATCTAAGAACAAAAATTGCTTTTTACTTTATGTGATGCCTAAGTTATTAATTAGTAACTCAACACGAAAAGAAGGGTGACCTAATGCCAGCAAGGTTCATCGACTGGCATAATCTGGGAATATGTTGGCTTCAACCGTCATTGGAGAGGTCCATTGGGTTTTCTCTGGAAAATATATTGAATGTTTTTCATGCTATGCTACCTATGAGACGCCGTAGAGGATGGAATGAACTAAAAAAAAGACATAATAAAGCGTTTCATTGTAGTCCGGGAGCTAACTGTCAAAAATCAATGGAATACTGCAAATCGTGATAAGAAGATGCCACTTGGTAGGAATGTTACTAATGGCTATACAATGAAATTAAGACCCAGAGGCACTTTCAAAAACCGTTTTAATCCAAGATGGCGGCGTTTTTCAAAATGGCGGCCTATGCTACTGCTTTTGCAATTAACCTCACACAAAAGAGGTTTTTATATCAAATTATATGTTTTTCAGGCCAAGGATTTCATTTAGTATGTTGAAAAAAAGCTAAATGTTCATTTTGATGTTTATTTTTTTATTTATTTTTAAGAATTATATTGTTTACGAGAAGACTACATGTAGTATCCAAAATCTTTTAGAAAGTTAGCCAAATTGCGACCGAAGAAAATAAACTGGGAAACCTGGTGCGGTGGTAACCTAACCATGCTCAAATTAGTCTCCTAAGAACTCCACACACATCTCCCAGCGGTGCTGCTATTGTTAGAAGCATTCCGAGAAGGCCCGTTTAGTCTGTGGAGTTAGCGACAAAAACAGCCGAAATATTTCACTTCCGGATACCAGTGTGAAATTTGGTACAGAGCTTATGTACATATATAAGAACAAAAAACCGCCGGGAGACACTTGATCAGGGGTCATGAACTCCCGTGATGACGTCATCAAGATGGCCGCTTTTACAGGTAAATACGTTCGTTTAATTGCTTAAAACTCCATCATAGATTGAAATATTGCAAAACTCAAATGTATCATTTGAAAGCTCTTTGAAAGAGCTATTTAGAAAGATTTAATTTTTCTTTCTGAGGTCAAGGTCCCACCTTTAATGACGTCATCAAAATGGCTGCTTTTACAGGTAAATACGTTTGTTTAACTCCCCTAAAACTCCATCATAGATTTAAATATTTCAAAACTAAACTATATCATCTGAAAGCTCTTTTAAAGATCTATTTGGAAAGGTTTAATGTTTCTTTCTGAGGTCAAGGGCCCACCTGTGATGACGTCATCAAATGGCCGATCTTACATGTAAATACGTTCGTTTAACTGCTTAAAACTCCATCATAGATTGAAATATTGCGAAATTCAAATTAATCATCTGAAAGCTCTTAAAAAGAGCTATTTAGAAAGATGTAATTTTTCTTTCTAAGGTCAAGGGCCCACCTGTGATGACGTCATCAAAATGGCCGCTTTTACAGGTAAATACGTTTGTTTAACTCGCCCTAAAACTCCATCATAGATTCAAATACTGCAAAACTCAAATATATCATCTGAAAGCTCCTTAAAAGAGCTATTTAGAAAAATTTAATTTTTCATCCTAAGGTCAAGGATCCACCTGTGATGACGTCATCAAAATGGCCGCTTTTACAGGTAAATACGCTTGTTTAACTCCCCTAAAACTCCATCATATATTTAAATATTTCAAAACTCAACTATATAATCTGAAAGCGCTTTAAAAGATCTATTAAGAAAGATTTAATTTTTCTTTCTGAGGTCAAGGGCCCACCTATGATGACGTCATCAAAATGGCCGCTTTCACAGGTAAATACGTTTGTTTAACTGCTTAAAACTCTATCATAGATTGAAGTATTGCAAAACTCAAATATATCATCTGAAAGCTCTTTAAAAGAGCTGTTTAGAAAGATTTAATTTTTCTTTCTGAGGTCAAGGTCCCACCTGTAATGACGTCATCAAAATGGCCGCTTTTACAGGTAAATACATTTGTTAAACTCCCCCTAAAACTCCATCATAGATTTAAATATTTCAAAACTCAACTATATCATCTGAAAGCGCTTTAAAAGATCTATTTATAAAATATTTAATTTTTCTTACTGAGGTCAAGGGCCCACCTGTGATGACGTCATCAAAATGGCCGCTTTTACAGGTAAATACGTTCGTTTAACTCCCCCTGAAATTCCATCATAGATTTAAATATTTCAAAACTCAACTATATCATCTGAAAGCTCTTTAAAAGAGCTATTTAGAAAGATTTAATCTTTCTTTCTGAAGTCAAAGGCCCACCTGTGATGACGTCATCAAAATGGCCGCTTTTACAGGTAAATACGTTTGTTATACATTTTCAATTTAAAATTGTTATAACTTTTCAACTATTTGTCTTAGAAAATAAAACCAAGCACTATAAAATAGCTCTTTTAAAGCGCTTTCGGATGATATATTTCAGTTTTGCAATATTTAAATCTATGATGGAGTTTTAAACAGTTACACGAGCGCATTTACCTGTAAAAGCGGCCATTTTGATGACGTCATCACAGGTGGGCCCTTGACCTCAAAAGAAAAATTAAATCTTTCTAAATAGATCTTTTAAAGCGCTTTCAGATGATATATTTGAATTTTGAAATATTTAAATCTATGATGGAGTTTTAGGGGGAGTTAAACAAACGTATTTACCTGTAAAAGCGGCCATTTTGATGACGTCATTACAGGTGGGACTTTGACCTCAGAAAGAAAAATTAAATCTTTCCAAATAGCTCTTTTAAAGAGCTTTCAAATGATACATTTGAGTTTTGCAATATTTCAATCTATGATGGAGTTTTAAGCAATCAAACGAACGTATTTACCTGTAAAAGCGGCCATCTTGATGACGTCATCACGGGAGTTCATGACCCCTGATCAAGTGTCTCCCGGCGGTTTTTTGTTCTTATATATGTACATAAGCTCTGTACCAAATTTCACACTGGTATCCGGAAGTGAAATATTTCGGCTGTTTTTGTCGCTAACTCCACAGACTAAACGGGCCTTCTCGGAATGCTTCTAACAATAGCAGCACCGCTGGGAGATGTGTGTGGAGTTCTTAGGAGACTAATTTGAGCATGGTTAGGTTACCACCGCACCAGGTTTCCCAGTTTATTTTCTTCGGTCGCAATTTAGCTAACTTTCTAAAAGATTTTGTATACTACATGTAGTCTTCTCGTAAACAATATAATTCTTAAAAATAAATAAAAAAATAAACATCAAAATGAACATTTAGCTTTTTTTCAACATACTAAATGAAATCCTTGGCCTGAAAAACATATAATTTGATATAAAAACCTCTTTTGTGTGAGTTAAATTGCAAAAGCAGTAGCATAGGCCGCCATTTTGAAAAACGCCGCCATCTTGGATTAAAACGGTTTTTGAAAGTGCCTCTGGGTCTTAATTTCAATGTATAGCCCTAAACAACATTCCCACCAAGTGGTATCTTCTTATCACGATTTGCAGTTTTCCAACAGTTAGCTCCCGGGCTATTGGGAAGAATTCAATTCTCAAAATGTCTTAACGCCCGTCAACGTAGAGCCACCATAGCTCAGTGGCAAAGAACTAATTCCGTAAACCAGAGACGTGAGTTCGGTCCTCACTGATAGTGGGAATTATTTTCACTAATAAATTCGGGGAAAGTGAGCTTAACTTGCAAGATGTTGCCAACTCTTACAATACAAATTAATTAGAACAATTCGATGCAAAAAAAAAAAAATGGCAGTGCGTGAGTGGCCGGTAGAAGCTATGCTTTTACTAAGGGTCGTTGATTACATAAGCTTATAGTAGTGCAGGTATATTGAAACAAGAAACCGAATTAAGTTTTAGTTACTGCTAGGGATATGTTATTCATGAACAAACGGGTCTAAAAGACCGAATCCCAAAAATGAACTGGTCAATATGATCTTCTAACAAATGAACGACCGTTCTTCTGAACGGTGAACAGTTTGCTACGTAGTGCTGAGGTATTCGTATTTAAATCTCATTTGTTATTATTTTGTTTGAGTTAAAACCATCTGAAAAATTCGAAATATGAATATCTTTCTCTCATAAATGTCCTTTTCCTCATTGTAGAAAAATATATTTATTTTGAAGCAATTTTACTTTCTGCTTTATTCATGCACGGCCAACGGTCGCCGCTAGGTAACATTTGTTGCATTTTGTTAATTAATTCATGCTTATCTTGTATTTCAACTAGTTCTAACGTGATTTTTTTTCTGCACACTTCGTCGCAACCATCTTTGTAAAGGTTCCAATACTTCTTGTCCACAGATTTAAACGCTGCCTTTTATTTTTTTTTATACCTTCACGATAATGTTATCTAGCAATAGATTTTATCCTTTAAATTAACTAGAGGTTAAAAAAAGTAAAATGCTATCCCTCCATTTAGTCCAATGTAGACCCATAACCTCGAAGGACCACCCAGAGAGGACAAGGGCAATCTTAGCAGGGGTAACTTGAGAGTGTCCACTCGTGAAGATGCATAATCTTTGAACAAAAGCTTCACTCAGGGTTGTCGGAAGTTTTTGCGGAACCTGGGTCAAAAGGGAATAAGGGAGTTTAGTAGAACCTCCTTCTCAAAACGAAAAGAAACCTTGAATTCGTTTCAGACAAATTACTGTTTGCAGCCAAGTAAGAGACATGTGCAGTTGTTGCATTGAATAAAAAATAATAATCAAAAATGGAAATATGAAAAAAAATATGGAAAAAAATTAGTTTAAACAAAAGCAAAACGAAAAAAAAAAAAAAAAAAACAGTTTCCGTCACCGCCACCGAAAATGTTTTGAATTCCGTTAATGACACTTTTGAAAACGCAACTTCAGGTTATCTTTGGAGACTTGAAGAGGTAGAAGGAAAGGGTCGCAATCGGAAAAATTTGGAACCTCAAATTTTAGTCGCGACTTCAAGCTGAAGGGTGGAGGTTCGGGATCCCTTTCCTGAAAGGTTTTTTATTTGAAGACTATTTCTGTGCTCAATTTCCCTGTCATAATTTTCACTTTGCTTCTAGTTGCCGGGTTAATTTTTTTTTTTTTTATACAGAAGCCATGAGCTTCGACATACATGAGGACTGCTTATGCGTACTATGCTCCTTGCCTCCTGACAAAAACATGACAGATTTACGGCACAGAGAGGTTGAAATAACAACCATGGGCAAGGCGGGACTCGAACCCGCTACCACTTGCTTACGTGGAGAATACTCTACCTCTAGACCACCGTGGCCCCTAGTTAAATTTATTCTGGTTAAATTGAACACACTTCCGTTTTTTAATTGTTGCCAGAAATAATGAAAAAAGTACTAGTTAATATAAAACTAAATATTTTTAATAAAGTTAACACATTAGTTTTAAGGCGAAGCAAGCATATATTCGGATTTTCGGCATTAAATCATTATATAAGCTAAACATAACCCTTTTATATAAATATTTTTACATCCTCGTTTGCTGAATTCACAAAGCGTCAGGCCGCTCAGCTGAAAAGACGTTTGAAATGGACTTTTGAAAGAGACGCGTGACAACAGGACGAGAGATGGAGATAAAGGGGTGACCAATGAAAGGAAGGGGGTGTGTTTGGCTGGAAAGGCGGCATGGTGGTTTTTTATTAGTCAAGTGCGTGCTTATTTGAAAGGAGGTTGTACTCATGTATTTTTTCAAGTGTTGAAGTTTATTGTTAAGTTGCTTTTAATATGAGGGTTTAATTAAGTGTTACATTAAAACGATTATAAATTCGGATTTTTTTTACAACAAGAGAGGTGTAACAGTTAAATACGTCACAAACGTTTCAAAAATTTACCTCAAACAAATTTTAAAACGTAAAAATTTTGAAATAAAAAATAAATAAAAAATATATATATATATATATATATATATATATATATATATATATATATATATGATTTTGTGACGACAATAGTCAAAAGTCCCAGTTGATCTAATTATTTCTTTATATTTTGATTCATTCTAAAGCAGCCAATAACATTTAAATTAAAAATTTGAGAGAAGAAATATGCGGTATAACTAAAGTTCCATTGAACATTTACATGGACATTGTAGAACTAAGCGTTTGAAAACATTTCATTTTCACAGTCGTTGTAAATAGCTTCATAAGTAAGAATTTTAAAAGGTTGTTCTTAAACCAAAATCGAAGATGAAAACTTGCTAAAAGCTGGGTGTTTCTAGTGCTTTTATTTATTTTTAATATTCAACGTTAATGCGAGGTAGTCTCATAACCTGCAGAACTAATGATTTTCAAAAAAAAAAAAAAAATCATTTCTTAATTTGATTATTTGTAGTCTGCACTATAATGCCATAAAGCGACATAAAATGAATCCGTCTCGATGAGGTTGAAAACTGTTGCCAGAAACCGTTTTACTTCTAAGTCATCTTAATACAAGGCTTTACCATATCGCCACAGGTAGAAACGTACGGGAAACGTCAACGGGTAGTTATCAACTCGCATTTTTGATTGTACAGAATAGAAAGTAAAAGTAAGGAACCACATGCACTGTTAAAACTACTGGTTGCGATTGGCACCTTTTCGGGGTCAAACGCTTGTAGCACCAGCGGCACCCGAGCGGAGCCGAGATTTCATCCTTGACTTGGGTGAAAAACTGGAACCCTCAATTCAACAAGCAGGGCGGGTGAAAGATGGAACCGTATAGGAGAGCATAATGGCACCCTCACTGTTAACTATTGCAGATCCCCCCTGTACTGTGGGCGTTTTTGTTTTTCAATTGTGTTTACTTTTATTTATTGTTTTTATTCACGAAGTCTTGGTACAATTTCACCTTGAATTCCGATTTGAAAATGATCGAAACTTGTCATTTAAGGCATTTTCTCACAGTGCAGACTTTCCAACATATTTTAAAAGAATTCATGACTTGGATTCAATTCAGTAGTTTTAAAATGCTACCCACATTTACTGCTGCATTATCTGTACCGAAAATGAAGAGGGAGGGTATTTTATGGCTCCCTTTCAAAAACAATCAAAAATATTCAGTTGTATTATTCTATCAATAAAAATTGAATCGTTTCATTAACTTCTAAAATTTTATTTAAGAGTAACATATTAATACGTATGTATAGTTCGACATTAAAATTTCTTTATGGACTAAAAGATAGGGGTATTTGAAAAGCAGTTTTTGTTAAACGTCCGGTTTCTCGAGAGATTAAAAATCGAAATATATTTTAAGGATCTATTCATTTCAACTGAGAGAACAAAAAAAAAAAAAAATAAGCTCTGGCAATAACTAACTCTGCATTCGTTATCAATAACGCCAACGAAACATATCAGGGTGAATATCCGGAAAAGTGCCAATTTGACCATGGAAATTTTCAATTTTTAAAGATACTCAGAAAATAAAATTAATAGGGTATTTCAAATACACATTAGTAACATTTTTTTTTAAATTAGGGGCATGGTCAAGGTGAACATTTACCTCCTTTTTAGGGGGTTGTCTTTGAGCGTTACCGACATGATGTGGATGCTACCGATCTGACAAATATTATTGATTTCACACTTAATGTACAAAAGTAAACACTTTCAATACCTTTGATGTTTAAAAATAAAATAATTATTCCTTAGAATATAATAATATTTGCACAGCCTTAACGCTCTTTTGTTTCATAAATAAAATTAGAGACTAATTAAAAGTTAATTAAAGTTGAAATTAGTGCGACAAAGTTTTTTTCAAACAGATAAATAGGTTAATAGTTAAAAAATAAAAATAAAATAAAATTCTTAACACAATCTTAAAAAAAAGAAATTAATTCAAGACAAAGTTTGGTGAGGGAGGGAGATTTGCACTAGACTGTTCGTAAGTTTTTCATTTTAAAACAAAATTATATTTTTGGGTAGTTACGAACGAAGGTCTGAATATAGATGTAAAAGAAAAGATGGTGAAAAATGGCAATAATTTTGTTTGAAAACTCAAATTTTGCGGAAAAATTATTGTATTTAAAGCATTTAAAAAAATAAATAAATAAACTGCTCCCAATAATGGAAAATTTGGCAATAAAAACGATGCACTTGAAATTATCTTTGTTCTCTAAAACTCAACTCATAACACGAAGAAAGAATTGCGAAAAAACATCGGTAACGCACTCATCAGTTTCGTGAAAAATATCTTCTTCTTCGGGGCTGCCGACATGACAAATTTCCCACAATATGATAGCTGAACATCCCTAATTAAAGATTCGAAAATAAAAACACCTTATATTATGTCCACGGCAATAGGTTTCTTTTCCATTATGCAAAAATAGATTGGCAAATTAATTTATTTTGTGTCTTAATTTCCGCTGCCGACATGACACTTCATTTGGTAGAAACAGAAAAGTCAAGATTCAAAAAATCTTACCTGTAATTCAATCTAGCCAAAGTGAAAATTTTCTATCGGAACAGAAATATCACATATTAGAGCTTCACTCAGCACAATTTTTTGGCGCCAAAAAATGTTTTGTCTAGATATTATCATTCCGGAAGTTAGCTCACTCCTCATGTTATGAAAACTTGTGACAAGCAGAAATTGCTTTTTTTTATCGATATAAATTAATTTTATCTAAAACACAAGAGTTAATCGTCATAGATGAACATAAAACACGTTATTTCCTTTTGCATTTGTTTCTGCTGCGATTTTTTATAATCCACAGGATTTTTTTTAACTTTGCGATTCGAATGTGTGACGCGCTGCCGACATGACATTGAGGCAATAAAAATAGTTCTATTGTCACAAATTAAAGTAAAAGCTGAAAATTTTATCATGGATTGTATGTGCGACGCAGCTTACTGTATGAAAAAAGAAAAATTTTTGGTTTTTATTTGGAAGTGCTTGAGAAACTCATTTGTGACTTAAATTAGCACTTTTCCTGATATTCACCCATTAGCGAAAGCACGAAATGCAAATCATAGCATTAAAATAGTATATACATATACGCATGATAAAAACAAATAAGAAAGAAAGAATCAGGCAGAGTTTTTTTTCCTTTCCTTACCTTCGCGTTCTGCTGCTTGTTGGCTGTTTCTACGCGGCAAAAGAGAATCGCTACACTAATATACACTATTAACACCGAATCCGTACCAAAAGGCCCTTTGAGAGGTCTTTTGGTACGGAAAGAGTATTACAAATTTGCTATGGCACCCCATGGCACCTTGCTTTCACACCAGCTTTCGTATTGGCACCTCTGCGGCACCCGTAGTTTTAACAGCGTGTATTTAATTGAAATCTGAATGTGAGAGAGAGAGAAATTGAAAATAAGGATAGAACCATTTTTTTCAAAACCAGCTCAATCCAAATCATTTTCGTCCGTCACCACACTGTTCATTAAAAAAGTAAATCAAAAAGGAAGTCGTACGTTGGATGTTTTTCAGACTGAAAGAAAACCTTTTGGAAAAATTGAGTAGATAAAGCGTGACATGTTTTTGGTCTCTCCCACTAAAGTTTTAAATATCGTTTTAGCTGGTTTTGATACTACACGCTGCAAGTGTTTTATTTTAACAACAGGTTGACTGCCCAACTGCTAGATAATCCGTAGCATGTTATTTTAGTAGGCAGACCTTGAGTTAGCTCGTAGGTGATAGATTCACCGTTTTCTTTCAGATTTGAACTTATGTGTAGTACACTGAGATTAATATGGATATTTGGCCCCTGGAGAGGTACCAGTAAAGGAAAACTGGCTGACAGGTACTCTGATTTTAGCCCAACTCATATGCTATGAATTTTTAGCACCTTGCCTGTTAACGTGTTAAGCAAGTTGTCAATAAATAAACACAGACAAGCTACGGAAAATTTCTTAGCATATCAGCTGGGCTAAAAAGAGTATACCAATCAGCCAGTTTTGATTTACTCGCACCTCCTCAGAGTCCAAATATGCATATTAATGTCAGTGTACTACGCATAAATTCAAATCTGTAACGAAAACGGCAAATCTACTACCTACGACCTAACTCAAAGTCGATTCTGTCTGCTAAAATGACACGAATTATCTCGTAGTTTGACTGTCAATCGTGATAAGTTAAAATAAGTTCTTGTACGATTTTTTTTATTTTTTTATGTATAAAAAAAATCCAATCATCTTTCTTATTTGTCGTACCAAGACGATAATATACAAAAAGAATACCAGTCTAAAACTTGAAATGAAGCTAAAATAAGCTCATGCACGAAATATTTTTTTACTTTTGAGTTCAAAATCATTGTTATCAATACAAACTTTTCAAAAAAAAAAAAAAAATCCAATCATCTTGGTTATCAGGGTCCCAAGACGACACTGTGCAGAAAGAAAAAATCCTTCCCCGTCCGCGGAGGTTGCAAAGTCGAGATCTCCGATTGGAGGCGTGATCCGGAAAAGCCACCCCAGCCGGCGGAGTAGTCTACCTGGCTCAGTGTTCTCTGTGCGTCCGCCGACGAGACACACGTTTCCCGCTGCTTGCTTCCACCCAGCTCTCATGTGGAGCCGCTCTCTGGACTATTCCACCCTCGCGCCCGACATCAACACATCGCATGGTGCTGGTGAGTAAACCCATTCCGTCAATCTCTTATGCACAAATGAGGGTATTTTGATGCTCAACATTTTCATTCCGTCTACCTGACTTATGCACGAATGAGGGTATTTAGCTGTTCAATATTTTCATTTCGTCTACCTGACTTGTGCACGAATGAGGGTATTTTGCGGTTCAACATTTTCATTTCGTCTCCCTGACTTATGCACGAATGAGAGGATATTACTGTTAAATATTTTCATTCCGTCATTCTGGCTATTCGATACCTGAGCTGTGCACGAATGAGGGTATTTTGCTGTTCAACATTTTCATTTCGTCTACCAGACTTATGCACGAATGAGGGTGTTTTGCTGTTCAGCATTTTCATTTCGTCTCCCTGACTTACGCACGAATGAGAGGATTTTACTGTTAAATATTTTTATTCCGTCATTCTGGCTATTCGATACCTGAGCTGTGCACGAATGAGGGTATTTTGCTGTTAAACATTTTCATTCCGTCTTTTTAGCTCTTCCATACCTGACTTATCCACAAATGAGCTTATTTTTCTGTTAAAAAGTTTTATTCCGTCTTTTTGGCCATTCGATACCTGACTTATTCACGAATGAGCGTACTTTGCTGTTGAACATTTGCATGCCGTCCTTTTGGTCATTCGATATCCGACTTTTTGCACAAATGACCGTATTATGTAGTTAAAATATTTCATACCGTTTCTTAGCCATTCGATACCTGACTTATACACTAATGTGCGCATTTTCCTGTTAAGCATTTTCATTCCATCTTTTTAGCTCTTTAATACCTGACTTATACACAAATGAGCGTATTTTGCTGTTAATCATTTTCATTCCGTCTTTTTAGCAGTTTGATACCTGATTTATGCACAAATGAGTATTTTGCAATTAAAATTTTGCATTCTGTTTTAGCTTTAAAGTACACAACCTATGCACAAATGTGCAAATTTTGCAGTTAAAATTGTCGTTGCGTCTTTTTAGCTAATCAGTACCCGACGTATACACAAATGATCGTATTCTGCTGTTAAAAAAAATCATTTCGTTTCCTTAGGTATTTGGTATCCAACTTATATACCATAGAGCGTATTTTGCTGTAAAAAATAATTCTTTTTCTAGATATTCGTTGCCTGACCTATGCACAAACGAACATATTTTACATTTAAAGTTTCGTTTTTAAGACCGGATTTTTACATTCACATTGTCACTTCAGACGAGTTAGTTTTTAGAAAAATAATCAGCTGACGAATATCATTTCAATGGTTAAGTCGATTGCCTTATATTAAACTTTAATGACGACTATTTCGAATCTATTGTCTTGGACGATTTGTCTTTACTTACGTCTGTTAGAAAACTTTTTAGAAAAAAATAGATTACTATCATTTTACTGTTTAAACTGATACTCTCGTCTTTCATTTTACAGATCGATAATAAAAATGCTCATTTGTGCATTAACACGTATCTAAAGGATTAAGAAAAAAATTAGATATTGTTTTTCAAGCATTGCTCACTAAGTTATCCGTGGTTTTGTCAGAAAATTATATTTTGTAAAAAAAAATCATGAATATTATAAGATTTAGCAAAGAGTTGCTTCGCTTAAGCAGTATGAATTTTTAAATGCCACCTTAGTAGAATGTTTTGGAACTTAATGCAAAAAAGACGACCGTAATAATTCCCTTTGTACCTTTTTTGAATCTAGTAACTATTTTTGGTTACCTATTTTGGTATACGAAGAAGGCCCATTTCAAATCAAAATGAATAATCAGAACATTCTGTTCCGTTACAAACTGAGCAACTTTAACGGCTATTAAAAATGTTCAATTCAGAAACCTGATAATGTCAGCTCTTTGAAATACTTTGTACAGTTTAAAATGTTAGTTTTAGTGAAAATTATAACTTAAAATAATAAATTGAAAAGAGTAAAAGAAATCCTGTAACAAGTTCAAGGGATTTAATTTCATTCTTTATACCAAGTTCTAGTTTCATTACGATTTTACTTTCGGTTTTTCAACACACTTTCGGTAAAACATTTTATTAAATTTGGGGGCATGTGATTTGAGAAATCGACAAGCTATTAGTGTAAATACATCAGAAAATGCATCACTAACATTTAAAAGATTACATAGCTGAATAAGGCTTTTAAATTACGTCATGCACGTGCAAATAGCGGAATGAGCACATTTTGTTACTCCTACTTTGCTCAACTAAATCGCGGGACAAGCAACGAGAGGGTTAAAGGAGCAAAAACTAATGTAGTAGTAATTTCAGTACATTGTGTTTTTTGCGTGCAGTATTGTGTAGCATTGAACAGTTGCCATCTCCTCAAAAGCAATGAACTATTGCATTGTGCGACATATTTTGTAATAAAGAAATCAAATATCAGGATAAATGTATGAAATTATTTCAACATTATCTTTTGTGAGAAGAAATCAACTATCTTTTCTGCTTAGCTCTTGTTTGAAGATACAGTGTACGCTCAATTTTGCAATTCCTTAGCTGAAGAACGCTCGCTATTTTACGAAATAATAGCTAGTCTCGGAAAATCTTCCATTGCAAAACAATAACTTTTGCTCACGTTATATCAACTGGAAATGGCAAAACTCTTTTTTAAATTATAGTCAAAATTGCTCTCAAAAATTCCAGGACTAAGGACAGAAAAGTTTAGGGCGTCAGGGTAATCCCTCTCCATTGTATCGTAATTTTGACTTTCTTCCTCTTTGCTTTAACTTCTGTGAAAAAATTAATTAGTTTTAAAGTGGTCTACGGACCTATGTACTACGATGTAAAATTATTTATGTATAAGTTTTTTTTTTTAATTCAGTACAAAACAAAACATAAAATATTAGTATCGCAAAAATTCGCCATGGAAATATTCGTACCATATGTAATACATAGTTTACAAAGCATTTCGATTTTGACAACTTTCGTTTCACCAAACTTCTTTGGTGACAAGGAATTTGCAAAACCGAGCGTCAATTATATCATCTTTTTTTGATAATGTTAAATGAATAACAAACTGAACAATTAATAAAGGCATTGAATGGTCTAATCGAAGGAGGAGTATCATTTGAGAGGTTGCCGAAATTTACTTTCGAATGTCTGGCATATTCATTGTGTAATGGTTCAGAAATCAATCTTTGCTTATTTCAGTGCATGTTTAAGCAACAGCAATCAAACCTCTTTGTCTCGGACCTGCCTTGCTCGAAAACCTCTCTATGTAGATTTATTTCAATTTCCCTGCATTTGCAGCATACATTCAGTTTTTTTTTTCTTATGTTTACCTCGAATGAATTTTCCCGAAAACCTCTATATCTTTGAATTTCGTCGATTCTCATTTTTGAATTTCATCTCCAGTTACCTTTATATATGGTATAACTGGGAGACAATTTTTTTGCGCAATCATTCAAAGACAATGTTTGTACTTAAAGTATGCACAAACTTGCTATCGATACAATCATGAAAAGTTGCAAAATGCGGGCTTACTACATGTCGTACTGTAAAATATACAACACTAACAATGCAAAACAATCTATTAAGTATTTGACTTTGTTCCATTGCTTATTTCTGTAACTTTTATCACAACCTCAGACATCTCAAAACCTAAGTATCTCGATTTTTGTTTATGTTCCGTGAAATTCAAAAAAGACACGTTTGACTGTATTCAGGTATCGTAATTTTATTACCCATAGACCTTTCATTTTGAAATGCCTCATTCTGCCCTTACTTCTTTAAAGATATCATTTCTACAGCACCATTGCAACATAGGCTCAAAAATCCGGGTCTTAAAAATTCGAGGTTCCGTATAACCGCTTAACCCGAGTTGCCAGACTTTTTTTTCTCTCTAGTACGAAGTGCTATTATCGTTACTTGAAAGATCATCATTACCGTTGTGAACAGATTCTCTTTTAAAATACTGCAGTTGAAATAGAAAGAAAACTATAGTTTCGTTTTACTATGTAAAAAAGCACATTTAACTAAACGAGAAAAAGCTCATATGAACAACACATTACTTTCACATGATCCTGTAAAATAGTATATTTTTTTAATTTCTAATGACGACTGCCATAGAAATCTGTTAAATAAAATATTTCACTATTGTAAAAGTCGGAAACTGAATACAATTAAGTAGTAAAGAAAGGTATTGGAAGGTCTGTATCGAGAACATTTGCAAAGTGATGCAAATATTCACTTGAGCGGTCAAGATGGGTTAAGTAATGCCTAGTGATTTTTGAGTGATGCCTGATGAAGATAATGTGATAAATGTACCAGAAACGAATTGGAGGGGGAGGGGATAACCAACATTAATTTGTTCATTAAAAAAAGTTAATAGTACTGTTGGAACATTCAAGTGCATCCGAAATTTCAGCCATGTATGCGTGCGAAAAGGACGAGTTCGTAAATTTTCTAGTAACGGAAGGCTAATGAGAAGAAATTCAACCCCTCAATGAACTTGATATTTCCAAGAAAATGGTCGTAAAATTGCTTAGATTTTATGGTTAATTTAAGAAAAATAGCAAAAGGTACTAAAAGTATTTTTTTTTTATTTTAGATTTTTTCCTTGCTTGAACTTTATGTCCGAGCTCGGAAATATTATGGTTACGAGAAATAGGAAACGAGATCCCAGCCCGTGATTTTGATCGGAACAATCGACAAGAGGTTAAATTCTGAGTACTGACCAATTCAGTGCAAAAGCAGAACTTACTGTTCCAGGAGAGCATTCTAGGGCTTTCGCCATCAAATTACCTCTGGTGTGCGACTGTACGTTTGTGAGTATAAAATACGTACACGCGTCATGACAGAAGTTTCAGACATAGACTCGAGGACGACTAAAATATATTTTTTTGTAACCCACACTATTTTACATTCCTAAATACGCGTAGCACTGGCATCACGAAAACAAATGTAAGTTGAAGTTGTGAGAAGCAATAGGATGTATGCTGGACATTTTTAAGTTTTAAGAAAAACGCGTGCAAAGTTTAAACAGATGGTAGGTTTTCATGGAAACAGTTTTCAGTACTATCTCTTGCCTTAACCCTGTGACTGCTCCCTTTCCTTAAAGAAGTTGCTTAAAAACTGCTTTTTTTACGACAAAAAAATATATAAAATACAAGTACGAAATTTGTACAAATTACATTAAAAATACACTTAGTATGATAAATCTTCAACAAAGTTCAAAAACAAAATTTCTACTTCATTCACAGCCTCGTCATTTACGGAGGTCGCGGGGGTAGAGAGAGTATTTATATATAAGAGTTTGGGTGGATTTTGTTATTTTCCAATGAAAGTGTATTGTGTTTGTACCCTTTGAACGCCGTAGAAAAACATGAAAAGACAGTGTTGTTCATTCTAAAAGAAAATTCAAGTTTTATTGCAATTTATGCCGGCCACCTTGTCTAGTGGTCAGAGCAGTGTGCCACGGATGATGTGGTCACGGGTTCGAGTCCCGGCTTGGACATGGATGTGCTTTCTCTCTCCTGTCCTTGTCCTTTCTTTGTGTGAATGTGTTGTGCTCTGAAATGTTGCCTACCCTATAAACGGGTCCCTATGGCATGCGTGTACTGTGGAAGTCGGCCCTTCACATTAAATGACGGTATAGTTTCAAAAGTAATAAGAAGCAGCGCACCCCGAATTGCCAGCCTGGCTGGCACACGACACACACAAAAAAATAATAATAATGATTTTTAAGCATCAAACAATATTTTCGGTGAAACTTTTCCTTTTTAAATGAAAGGGCATGTGGTTTGCAAAATGGACGAGTCGTCAGTGTAAATACTTCAGAATAAGCATTACTGACATTTAAATTTTGAAATTAAAGAATAAGGCTTTTAAATTGCGCCTTGCACGTGGATGAACGAATTTGTTACTTCCCCGTTGCCCGTGGAAATCGGTGGATACGCAGCAATAGAAGGAAGTTTCTTCCGCTATTTTTACTAGGCTATCTCCAAATTTTCAATTTTTGCATTTAGCACTCTTTGCTCCTTGGTGTTTTAATGGATTTAAGGATGATTAAAATTTACTTTTAAAAATTAATAGATAATTATTTGTAAATGCATAATTTCCGTTCTTTCATAGAAAAAAGTAAAATTTATGCACGTCCTATTATCGTCCCAATAGCACAAGCTATTAATCGCAAAGAACTTTCCTGGTAATTTGAGTTTTGAAGGTGGTTTAACCCTTTATGTCCCAGATTAATTTATCAATGATTTTTTATACATTTTTTTGCTGAAAATACATCAAAAAACATATTTATTGAAAAAAAATGGGTTTCTAAGGCTCCCTACGGCTTAGGGCCCCCAAGAAAACTGCTTTTGATCGCAGGTACCATCTGTCGGCCTCTCAGCAAAGTACAAGGAGTGGTACTTAAAAGCTTCAGCTTGATTATAGCCGTTTAGGATTCATAATACTAAATTAATATAAGCGGACTTCTGAGTCCCGTTGGGGCATAAAGGGTTAAGTAGAGCTTTGGAGCTATTGAGTGAGAGACTGACTGATTTTCCGGTGTTGGAGTCGGAAGTCGAAAACTTAAATTTCCCGAGATTCGGAGTCAAAGTCGGAGTGCATTTTCTCTGAGTGGTTAACTCTGGCAGGACTCTAAAACAAAAATCTGAGTAGTGGAGTCGGAGTCATTCATTTTGGGGTAAAAATTTGAACACTGGGTCGATGGTTTCACAATTTCAGAAGTTGTTACTGTTAATTTTCCCTTCGGGGGGACTCCGTAGCCCTGAGTTAGTCTCAAATACCTCAGACTTTCGAGGCGTGACTGCATTACATCTTATATATTATTTCTCGAGCCTGTAATCTTTACCACGCCAGGTCTTTCTTATTTCTTTATCAAATTACTTGATTTACCTTATCATTTTACTTTTACCCTTACGCTTTTACCTTCACTCTTTAAAGCTTATCGCGCCAGCTACTGACGAAAAATAGACCCACGGTCTAAAATTTGCTGCTTTCAACAAGAAACTGTTTTTTTTTAATTTATTTTTTATATGACTCATTACTATAATAAATAGTACCGTAATAGTCAGACACATTATACAGGTTGGTAGAGCGTCGTGCTTTTAATAGGAAGGGTATGAGTTCGAATTTGGATCGAAAAGTATTTTAATCGACTTTTCTCTTTTGCACACTTCCAATCCAACTTTCCATCATCATATATATTATTTCTCAATTTTTTTTCCTCTATTATTTGGGGGGGAGGGGGACTCCATAATTTTAGCGCTTTTTAATCAAGCTTTCAAAGTAAGACATAATTTTAAAGATTTTTTTCACCGCTGTCAGTGAAAAATCAAGAAGCAACCGGCAATTTAGCTGTTAAATAAAAAATGACATTTAAAAACGGGTTTTTGCGCTTCTTCTGTCAAGTGAGAATGCTTTGCACGGGTCAGACAGTTATCCTTAATGACGTTTCAGGAAATGCGTTGAATAATAAAAAAGGGGGTTGAAAAAATTATTTCAAATTATAAAATCCCTAGAAAAAAGAACAACTATCTCGCTTGAATTGCATTTCCACACATAGTTCCCTATATTTTGTATTGCATGTCTTGCTCAAAGCGTGTTTTTCTCCATAGAAAACAGTAGCCGAAATGAATTAAAAGTTGCCGCGTGTTGTTAGTTTTTTTTATTTATTTATTTATTTTTTTATTTCAGAGGAATAAACTTGGTGCCATTGAGTGTTTCCTTTTTTTTATTACTAAGCATACATTTTTATTCAAAAAGTGTAAGACATATTGAATACCATTTTATAGAAAATTTTATTCGAAAAAATACGCAAGTCTGAGAATATAAAGTAGGTTTAAAGCGAATTTTTGAACTTAAAAGCACAAACTTAGGCAATTTTCACGCAGCATCTCAATAATAATAACAATAGTAAATTAATAAAGGTAACATCACAAAGCAAATTTCGTCAAAATTAATATTTCCCTCTTCATTATTCAAAATTGATTCTCCTTTCTAAATTTTGAAGTATTTCCACCCCAAAACCAAAACTTGTTTCACACACTATATTTTGCGCTACAAAACAATAGTATCTCATTTTTATTGGGCAGAAATTTGTTCATTTCTCCGAAATATTGTTTCTTTAGAAATGTGCAGAAATTGAACAATTTTCATTTTAAAAAGCGACAACTTGTTTTAACATACATGTATCACACAAATGTTATTCAAAAATATCCCTCTGTTTAAAAACCAAATGAAATAACACCGAATCGCTTCATTGGACAAGGTATCCCAAATAAAATATCATAGCATTTTCATTTCGTAATTTAGTTGCATTGAATAACGATTACATTTCCGTAAACTATTTCTACCTCGACGAGTAGCTCATTGTGAGGCAGTAGTAGCATAATCAGCCGAGTGGAAAATGCTTTCCAAAAACATTTTTTGCGGAGACTTCGGTTCCATGGGCTCGGTTGTTTTGCTTTTCACAATACACTTATAGGGAAATTATGACTGGAAATCACTACAATCCGTTATTCCTGAAGCACTTATTTTTAATACGATAGAACCAAAATAGAAATATTTTTAAAGTAAATTCTTATTGTCTCTATCTACGTTTCAATAAAAATTAGACAACGCTTTTGTATGCCAACGCTTTTGAACAGCCAGCCCTAGTAACACACTTCGTTTTTTAAAGGTTGTAAAATGGTTATTAACGTTGTAACAACCGCTTAAAAACGTTTATAAAACGTTTAAAGGTAATTTGTGCGACCTGGGAGTAGGGCGTTTTTTGAGGGCCAAGGCGCCCGGGCCCCTTCAAAAAGGACAAAATTTATTTGATTATGCCGTTAACTATTTTTTAATTTATTTCTTCATTGCATTAGTCAAATTTTTGAACTATTTCTTAAAACAAAACACATACACATGCACGAAGCATATTTGAATCAAATGACTTTGGTTTATTATGGGATAATATTGCAGTTGGTGGAGAGTGCAAAAGGAAATGTAAAACTTATGAGCTCGAATTCAAAGGTACATAATATCACAATTTGTTCATCAGGTCTTTTGCAGAAAAAAAATGAATTGTCTGCTTTAATAACCTCTTGTTTTAATCATCATGACAATGTTTCTAAGTAATACCGTGCGTTATTAGACAATTTTGGTGAAATTATATTATGTATAGATGTTCATTTAATCAAAATTTTGATTTTTTTTTTTTTTTTTTTTTGCCATCGCATTCGAAGTAAATTAGTATATGTACTAGTAAAATAGGTAAACCTGTTTTAAGGGCTCTTTAAAATCATTCTAAGTTAACCCATGGGAACTTTTTTGAGAAAAAAATGGAGGGGGGGGGCGAGCTTTTTACTTTTTGGATCTTCTCCCAAAAACTATTTCTGTGTCCACCCCTGTGAACAGTAGGGTGGGGCGAAAAATAAAAAGTTTTTCAGATCAACTTCTAATAGTAGCCAAAAGTTGTCTTTGGTGATAATTAGCTTTTGTGCAAAATTTGAGAAAAATCGGTTAATATCTTCAGGGGGCGCTGCTATCGCAAAGTTTTACCATAGCTTTGTTATGGATTTTATGGTTAAAATATCTAAAAGAATGCTTTTAGCTAGTCTCTTTGCGTTTTTTTTTACTCAAAAGATGTTTTCATTCATTCATTAAGAGCATATGAAATGACTCACAAACATTATTTTATAT
Source organism: Uloborus plumipes (assembly GCA_038373865.1). Lineage (NCBI taxonomy): Eukaryota > Metazoa > Arthropoda > Arachnida > Araneae > Uloboridae > Uloborus > Uloborus plumipes. Next base: position 131,302 of record JAXGGA010000273.1, read on the forward strand.
GATATATTTATATTTTTAAAAAATCACTTTTTTTCACGTTTTTGTTTCTTTTTAAATGCTTGAAATATAAATATATCATGTAAAATAATTTTTTGTGAGTTATTTCATATGCTTTGAATGCATGAATACATCTTATGAATAAAAAAATGCAATGAGATTAGCTAACGGCATTGTTTTTCATATTTTAACCATAAAATTCCAATAAAAACTCTGATAAAACTTTGCGATCGCAGCGCCCCCTGAAGATATTAAACAATTTTTCTCAAATTTTGCACAAAAGCTAACTATCACCAAAGACAACTTTTGGCAACTATTAGAAGTTGATCTGAAAAACTTTTTATTTTTCGCCCCACCCTAGTGAACAGTTTTAAAGATTACGATTAGTCGCTCCTCGCCGAAAGGTGACTATGTAAAACAGGTGGTGACGAAAAATATGAGTATTCTTTTACATTATTAAATTATATTACATTTCATTTTATTCGACAATTTTTATGTTTTTGTGGAAATTGCAAAGCAAATTTGTTTATCTATTTTTTTCGTTTAACAAAAATGGTTCCAACTAGAAAAAAGTTGTGGCCACTTATAAAATTCCTTCTACTCAGCTCCGGAGAAAAGGATTTTTTCCGAATATTTTTCTTTAATGGCTGTGGATTTGATGGTTACGTTGAGAAATAGTTGTTCAAGTAACTATGGACTTTCGTCAGAGTTTAATTTGCATGGGAGATCAGCTCCTGCACTTATTATTTATTTATTTTTTTCAACAACGATTTTCTTTCGAATAAGGTGGTAAACAGGGGAGCTCAGCAGTGTTGCACTCTATATTTTTGGAGTCGGAGATCACCAGCACATCCATCCCGAAGCTGGCGAATAGTAATTTTCTACTCATTTTGAATACTTCCAGTCCTTCTGTAAAAAAAAAAAAAAAAAAAAAAAAAAAAAAAGTTTACACCTGTGACATATGCACAGTAATAAACTAAAATTAGCATCCTTACAGTTTATTACCATAAAATTAGCTGTATTATACTTAAAAAAAACAACTATAATACTGGTAGCACAGGTTCCGGTTCAAAACGGCGCAATAATAAACTGAAAATTAGCAATTTTACAGTTTATTACAGTAAAACTGGCAACTTTCCAGTTTATTACTGTAAAATTAGCTGTATTATACTGTAAAAACATTTTATTTTCTCCAGTGTAACGTTATTTCTCCTGCAGAACCGGACCGAAAACGGCATTCCTCTACTACTTTTTTTTCCTTTGACACACTATTTTTAGTCATTTTTGACCCATACTTTACCTTCAAGCAATTATTGTTTCTTTATCTCTTTACACTAATTTTTCCCGACAAATACTATACTTTTTATAATATTTTTCATTATCTAGCAGCCTTCTTGCTAAACTGCAGGTCGCGATGAGATAAACGTTCCGGTGCTAAAATGCTGATGAGAGCACCTAGGAATACTAAGCTATAATTCAATGTTATACTTGAACTCTAATGTTCAGCTTTTTAATATTATAATTTTTTTACGAAAAATGGGCAAACAAAGATTAAATGACTTTTCCTTTTCATTCTTCACCAAGTTTCGGTTTTTACTGCATAACTAAACGTAAGTTTTACCGAAATAACTCATTACGTGCAAACCCTTGCGTTCCTGTCTAGATTTTAAAAAAATCATTTCAGAAAAAAACTTGGAGTACATTCAGTTAAAAATGGCATGTTAAACTCTTTTGAAATCTTTCAAACTCTCCATTAATGCCTTGCGCACTCTTTGAATTGTCAGTGATACGATATATTTTTTTGAAAGGTTGCCGTGACTGGGGCTCTGATTGTTTTCATTTTATCTGCTGGACTCTTCATTAAACACATTCTGCATGCAAATTACGACAGTCCGGTTATGACATCCAGAGACTGCAGTTTCATCCTTGATTTGAACTCGTTAGTCTTTGACAATCAATAACCGAGCTAGACTCAGAAGATGTTCTCTCATTGCAGCTGAGATTGCCTACAACCTATTAGCTAAAATAAGTTTAGCGCACCCACCAGAGTCCGTAAGCACGGTTCAAATTTTAAATTGAAGGTAGAAATTTAGGTAGTAAACAGTAGGTTATCGACTGGCTTAATTGGCGGTAACTTATTACTTGTAACACTCTCTATAGTTAAATCAGTATCAATGCCTGAAATATTTAAAATATGGTAAACCTTTTATTCGATAAAACATCCATTGGTTCCAAAACTCCATTGATTAATATGCAAAGAGGAAAAAGGCGAGATAGTTTTCAGAGAATTTATTAGTAGCCACTTTTTTTTTTGTAAGCCAAAAAAGAAGTAACTAAACAACAAATAAGTTTTCAAATTACTATTAAGACATAAGCATCATTTGTTCAAATAACGGTTAATAGTATAACTAATTAATGATATTAATGTTAATAACACGAATGAGGTTTGAAGAAAGCGGCATGTCGCGACTTTCCTCGACATAAAGCCAATCGCTCCTATTAAATAACACTAATATTTTTTGCCACTACTTTTATTTAGTCATCACGTGGCAAATGCCGACCACAAATTTTGATCTTTATCAGTCAATATTTTGGGACAACTCAAAACCAAAGGCTAAATTCCAACTCTTTTAAGGAAGACAAAGCCTATTTCCCTAAAAATGTCGACACGTAATCTTGATCTTTATCAGTCAATATTTTGGTACAAGCTGAAACCAAAGGCTAAATTCCAACTCCCTTAAGGAAGACAGAGCCTATTTCCCTAAAAATGTCGGCATATAACCCATGCAATGGGGAGAATCCCTTCTCACCATAGAATCGGCAAGAACCAGGTGCTAAGACATTCAAATGTCGTCCCCGGTCGTTTGTATTTTGATTGGGATGGAAAGCAACAATTGAGGGGCTGGCGAAGGGTGGGCCGTCTAAGTAACGGGCACACTCCCCTACTCTTTCCAAGATAAGAGGGAATCCCGATGCTTATGAATCTTTGTTGGACCACGATGCAGATGGCAATGTCAGATGACTCTTGCCATCTGTTGTACCGGGGGCCACACCTGCTCTACCTGGCTTTTTTTTTTTTCACTACTGGGGGTATGTTGGATTGAAGTGGAAGGTCGCAGCTACTTTCGGGAGCAGCATACGGGCGGATTTTCCGGGATGCTTTCTTGCGAGAGTGGGTGTGTGAAGAAAAAAGTCATATGGCACTGTTGCTTTGACCCTAAGATTTATCTATCCTACACTGCAAAAAACGAATTGTTGTTTTTACAGTACAATACTGGCAGCCGAGGTTCCAATTTAAAACTGTAAAATGCACAGTAATAAACTGTAAAAGGAGTAATTTTACAGTTTCTTACTGTAAAGTTAAAAATCTTAGTCTTGCGAGAGTGGGTGTGTGACGAAAAGAGTCATATGGTACTGTTGCTTTGACCCTAAGATTTATCTAACCTACACGGCAAAAAACGAATTGTTGTTTTTACAGTACAATACTGGCAGCCGAGGTTTTAATTTAAAACTGTAAAATGCACAGTAATAAACTGTAAAAGGAGTAATTTTACAGTTTCTTACTGTAAAGTTAAAAATCTTAGTCTTGCGAGAGTGGGTGTGTGAAGAAAAGAGTCATATGGTACTGTTGCTTTGACCCTAAGATTTATCTAACCTACACTGCAAAACACGAATTGTTGTTTTTACAGTACAATACTGGCAGCCGAGGTTCCAATTTAAAACTGTAAAATGCACAGTAATAAACTGTAAAAGGAGTAATTTTACAGTTTCTTACTGTAAAGTTAAAAATCTTAGTCTTGCGAGAGTGGGTGTGTGAAGAAAAGAGTCATATGGTACTGTTGCTTTGACCCTAAGATTTATCTAACCTACACTGCAAAACACGAATTGTTGTTTTTACAGTACAATACTGGCAGCCGAGGTTCCAATTTAAAACTGTAAAATGCACAGTAATAAACTGTAAAAGGAGTAATTTTACAGTTTCTTACTGTAAAGTTAAAAATCTTAGTCTTGCGAGAGTGGGTGTGTGAAGAAAAGAGTCATATGGTACTGTTGCTTTGACCCTAAGATTTATCTAACCTACACTGCAAAACACGAATTGTTGTTTTTACAGTACAATACTGGCAGCCGAGGTTCCAATTTAAAACTGTAAAATGCACAGTAATAAACTGTAAAAGGAGTAATTTTACAGTTTCTTACTGTAAAGTTAAAAATCTTAGTCTTGCGAGAGTGGGTGTGTGAAGAAAAGAGTCATATGGTACTGTTGCTTTGACCCTAAGATTTATCTAACCTACACTGCAAAAAACGAATTGTTGTTTTTACGGTACAATACTGGCAGCCGAGGTTCCAATTTAAAACTGTAAAATGCACAGTAATAAACTGAAAAAGGCGTAATTTTACAGCTTCTTACTGTAAAGTTAAAAATCTTACAGTTTATTGCCGTAAAATTTAACTATATTATACTATAAAAATAACGGTATAATACTAGCAGCAGAGGTTCCAGTTTAAAACTGTAAAATGCACGGTACTAAACCGATAAATTAGCAATTTTACAGTTTATTACTGTAAAATTAACAATTGTACAGTTTAGGACTGTAAAAGTAGCAATTTTACAGTTTATTAGTGTAAAATTAGCAATTCTGACAGTTTATTACTATAAAATTAGCTGTATTATACTGTAAAAACTACATTCATTTTTTACAGTGTATTGCTTCAAAATGCAATGGCTGAAGTTAAGTTTTATTGCTTCCAAATTTCATATGGCGCTGATGCTCCGATACTCAAGTTTATTTTATTACTTAAAAACTCATGTGACACAGTCATTCTGCTCCAATTTATATTATAACTCTAAAACTCATATAGCATTGTCGTTCAGACATTCAAATTATGAAAATTATTTATTCATGTTGCTTCAAAATTGATATTGCCCTGTCTTTCTGACACTCAAGTCCATTTTATCATCTTTCAACACATTTCTAGCTTCCAGGAATTGGCTAGTCTAGATATCTAGCTGTCTGTCTGTTGAAAAATATTTCAAAAACTTAACTGATAAGTTTCAAAATTTCTGCAAGTAAACTTCTGATGTCTCTCCCAAAAATGGCTTCCGCCTATACGTACATGTGTTTGGAAACCTAAAATTTGTAGAGATGTATTAACACAATAAATAAAAAAAATGTCCTCAAAATTTTAATTATTAACAAAACTAGTCTTTTTATAAGTCATTAAGGGTCTTTTTAGTTGGAAGAATAGTATTTGACTGCAGTTTTCAAAGGCCTTTACCAAACATCCGATGCTGCCTTTATCCAAATTATTTTCATTTGTAAATTATGAGAATACTGTCGTAATAGGTACGGAAGTCGTATCTGCAGCTGAGCTCAGAATGAGAAAATGACATTTTAAGTGTTGCATCTCCACGTATTTTATTCAGATGCAACTTTTCAGATTTTTTTTTTAATAATATTTCCTATTGAACAATTGACCATTAAACATTGTATTTAGGTGAAATATATGTCAAATAACCTTCAGGAGATCATAACTAAATTTTGAGAAAATGTGCGGATACTACTTTTGAGCTTAGTACGGCAGAATACTGCTCATTTAAAAAAGAAAACAAAATGAAATCATACACGAATGTTTTTTAAAGAAGACACAATCTTTTGGGAAAAATGAAGTGAGCAGGGGGGAAAGGGGGGATGTTGCTCCTCCTAAAAATATTAAAAATTAAAAAATAAATGATTGAGCTGGGTTTGATACTAAACGCTTCATGTGTAACCCTTTCCCTTCCTCAAGTTGCATGCAGACCTGGATTCGGCGATACATTTCATTTCCAAACTGCACGGCAATGTTAATTAGCACGCCTGCACGGCAGTGGTGCACGATTGAACCACTGCAACAGGTGATGGGTCCGAAGAGACAAGACCGAACCACAAATCATGATACAGTTCCCCATTAGTATCCCATGGATGGGATGAGCAGGGACTGACACATGATGAGGTTCCAGAGAATTTCGAACGCCAAGATCGAATACGGAAAGGTCAAAAAGGAACACAACAAGCCGTTCTTCCGCTTCTTCAGTCAGATGAAGTAATTATAGAGGGAATATCTCAAAAGAAAGCTATGGGCGGTTTTTATTTTGTTTTTTATTTTTCTGCGGGGGAGTTTTTGTGCAGCTTGTTTTTATTTTAATAATTATCCTCATTTCATGGAACGATGGCGTCACGCTTTAAAGTTTTTTATTTGTTAGAACCCATGTTCGATTCACTGCCTGGGGCAGTTTCTCTCTTATGTTCTAATCACTTCGGCGATGTCTATGTGCCGTTAATAGTCTTATTGGCTGCTCCTCGAGTCACGATTGAAAGCTCAACTCAATCATTTTTTGAAAACAACTCAACATTTGGAATTATTCAGTCGAAGGATTTGATTGGCAAAGATTCGTTTTTTTTTTTCCAAATCTATTTAGCTATTTAAGCTTTCATGTTTACGACCGGTTCTGTGTTGAGCTTATAGTTGAGTCTGATTCTTTAACCGGGCTGATTTTCAGAAATTTTCGACCCAGGTAGTACGACAGTTGAACCACAGATTTCTTTTCCATTGAAAAGAGAATGTATAAACTCTCGTACCAGACGTATGAAACCTTGAAAAAATCCCCGACTCCAAAGGGTTCGAGTGAAAATCTCAACCGCGTCCTCTCAACTTAATTTTTGTTTTTTGTTTTAAATTAGCAGTGTTATCTATTAACAGATGATATGTGTTGGATTGACCTGGCTTTGAATTAGATAGTCATTATTTAGTTTTTATTTATTTATTTTTATTTTCCATTTAAATTCTAATAAAAATCATGTGGTTTCTCACTTTCATGCCTTGTATTGCAACCAAAAATGTCGACAAATTAAGCAATGTATTACTATAATGTTTTTGATGCTCCCCTTTCGTTTTCACAGTGACGATATGGTAAAGTCACGGTCCGCCTCACAGCCGGAGATAGCGCAGTTTCAGCTAATCAGCTTTAGACAAATAACCTAAAACAAGCGCTTAGTAAATCGTCGCACTATGGTATCTATAACTATTTTAGCAAACCAGCGATAGGTCCACAAATTTGGAAAGGCTCCACTAAAATAGTGAAGATAAGGTCGAAACTGTAGTTTCTGGTTGCTGTCAGCTGAACTGTTTTGAATCATATTGTGGATTTCGTAGTCTTAATACAGCGCGAAGAACAAATATATCTTATTTCCCTTTAACCAATTTTTGTGTACAGCTATTAGTGAATCATTGGATGTAACATTAATGTTTCTAAACAAATTCCGTTCAATAAGTTTTAAATCAGTTCCCCTGAATGAATGATAATTGACATTATTATTCATTTCATAAGAATATAGCTGTGGTACGGGTTTACTTAATTTGTGACGGTTTGTTATATAGCTTGTCATATTAATAAGCATGATAATAAGATCATATTCAAATAATATTTGTCAGCATCTATTAAGTCATTTTTTCGTTACTTAGTTCCATTTCCTCACACCATCCATCGTAACATTGAATACCAAGCCAAATAAAATAACTTTTTAATAAAATGTACTGCAATCTTTTTATGGGTGATTAAAATGCGTTATAAAATTAATCCTTGTATTTATGTGATAAGATTAAAATGGCGAAGAGAGATTCGATGCATTTTAGCCATTTAGTGCTTCTTATTAATTCGAAAAGTTATAAAACGTAATTTATGCTGCCGTTATTTATGCCTAAATGACTCTAAGTAGCCAGAAATGCGCTTACTCCTTCATGGTCTGAGATGTCTCCCTACATGATGCAAACGGGAATGAAATCTTGATCGTTTTCAAGTTAGATAAAAAGCAGGACTGTGGAGTCGGAAGAAAAATGACAGGCTCCGAGAATTTTTGAGCCTCCTCCTTTACCCCAAAACAGTCGGTTCCTGATTCCGCTTCCATTTTCAGATTATGAACGCGGAGAGAAAATGACCATTCCGACTCCTTTATCCCAGAATCATTCCGACTCTGGCTCCGCAGCCCTGATGAAAGGATGACAGATGTTTCTTATTACTCGTCAAAAATGGAATCATTATTTGCTCGTTCACCTCCAGGTCCAGAAATGCGCTTACTTCTTCATGGTCTGAGATATCTCCCGACATGATGCAAACAGAAATAGAATCTTGACCGTTTTCAAGTGGAATAAAATGCAGGACTGTGGAGTCGGAAGGAAAATGATAGGCTGCGAGAATTTTTAAGCCTTCAACTCCGACTCCTCCTGTACCCCTTTTACCCCCAAATCAGTGGGACTCTGATTCCTCTGCCATTTCAGATTTTGGACGCGGAGGGAAAGTGACCATTCCGACTCCTTTATCCCAGAAACATTCCGACTCTGGCTCCGCAGCCTTGATGAAAGGATGATGCATGTTTCTTATTACTCGTCAAAAACGGAATCATTATTTGCTCGTTCACTTCCAGGGTCTCGATACTTTTTCTACAATAAAACGGTAAAACCAGTCCTAACTCATTTTTATCACTTGAAAAAGCTCAATGATGAGTTTAGTCTGAAAACCCGAGGGAGGCAAGAAAAAAAAATGGCGACCTTTTGCACGTCATTTGGAGGGGTCAATCCCCCCCCCTCCTCTAGACTTTTGGAAATCAGTGTACTTACATGTAAGTGCGTGTATTTTTTAGCGCAATTTAGATTGAGTATACACGTTTTACTACTCCGGGGAAAATGCGAAATGAAGCGCCCTTTGGCGACAAGCTCTTGTTATTTGCTTGAGCTACTAGACTCTGTTAGAAGCCATATTACATGGGATTTTCCTGTAAAATCAGAAAAATAACTTGCCTGGTGCTTAATGTTCCTTCTTGGTACCTAAGATTTTGCAATTTTTGTTGACCTCTGATGTTAACTAATCTTTTACAACTCGTATTCCTCATGTAATAAATTTCATGAATCAGTAATGGTTTTGAATTGCGATGTTCACATACTACCTAAAATTCGAGTTCCATCTTTTAAAAAAAAATATTTCTCTCTTATACAGCAAGAATATTCTCTTCGAGGTTGTGGAGTTGGAATGAAAATGACCTACGCTAACTTCTAAGATTTTAGAACTCGTTCAAACCGAAATCACACGGGTCAGACTCCAAAATTTCAGTTTGGCAGAGTTGCGGAATCGGAGGGAAATGACTCTGACTCTGAAATTTAAAAGCCCTTGATTCTTTTCAGAATCATTTTTGGCAATGCATTATAATAATATTTTCTTGTTCTCAAAGCCCCATGTATCATTTTTAAAATACCGTTGGAAATTTCTACATCTTTCGTTTAAAAAATTAGTTAAAAATTTGTGTTTGTTAAATGATGGTTAAACTGGATTTCAACACTTTCAGCCATTCAAATCGTATTTTCACTAATTAAAAAAACCTTGATAAAATTGACTTAGCTCTTCCCCATTCTCTTTGGCATGGAAAAAAAAAACATGTACAACTGAGACCGATTGCAGCTGTCAGAGCGATTTTACACAAAAAACCTATGGGGTTAAGTATTTACCCCAGTTTGTAGTTTACAGATTAGAAAAAATGGGGTTGTTGTTCTGTTGTTAACTATTTACCGTGAATTGGGACTTTAAGAAAAAAAAAAAAAAACCAACGAGTGAACATAACATTGATAGAATTTTGCGAGTACTTGAGAATAAATCAGTTAAAATAGTAGTGCACTTTTTTTTGTGAGAGAGGTTGTTGTTATCGCCGGTGATTGATGCATTTATGTATGTATATTGAGTATACATATCCATGATAAAAGAGGGAAGCATAAATGCTAACTCGGCTGTTGCGTCAAGTATTGAGGACATTGTTCTACGACTGAACCGGGCTGAAGGAGTGGACCGCCTTGAACTAAAAGGAAAAGCGCCCAGAGATGCTAGTAGGACTCTTCTAATCAGAGGGAAATTGCCACATTCGCCGAGTAACAGAGCGTCTTTAAATAATGGCCGGAGCTTCCTCTTAATTGCATAAGCACCGTTTCGTGACTGAAGGTCGGGACTTTTGGGTGGGATGAAACGAAAACAATGACGATCGAGAAAAAACCCGTAAGACGACGTGTGCCCAATCAAATTTTCGGAATATGGATTGGCTAATCGAATTGACACGGATTGACGTCAAATCGCATCTTCGGGGAGAAATTCCTGGATTATGTTTAATTCTAAAGACCCAATTGAAACTATTACGAATTGTTTTGGTTTTTTGAGATTGTGTTTTCATCGAACTGTGAAAGTTTTGTGCTTATCCTTTTTCGATTTCGATCGATGTTCAGTTATATCTTAACTCGTGCTTATTTACGTTAGTCAACATTTTTTGCGTGTTTGTTTAGGTGCATTTAAAGTAACAGGAAAGTGATTTTTGAGGCTTAAAAAAAAAACCTGTACTGTTTTAAAAACCCATTGTTTATTGGAAAATGCCTATCCATTTTGTATCGATGCAAATTACGTTTTGAATAACCTTCTACCGAAAGGCTTTTTTTTCCCCAAAAACTTTTGACACTATCTGAAAACTCATTAAAAATTAAACACATTGCGAACTTATCCCAACCCTTTAAAATCAAACTTTTTTATGCCAAAGTCTTTACCAGTTTACATTGTTTTGGTTTTAATATCGCTCAGAAAAGTCTGTTACGAGTTAGAAACGATTACTTTCTCTTGCAAGACAATCATTACCATATTCAACGTAGTATTTGATCCTCCTTTACTTATAGTGAATATATATATATATATATATATATATATATATTCCCCCTTTTTTATGAGCTCAGTAAATACTAAAAGTTTAAATGAGTTACGAATGACCTGTGACATATTAACAGCATACTCCAAAGCATTATTTCCTGCTACAGTTTTCTTTTTAACAATTATGATGCATTGCTAAAAATCAGGTTCCATGTTTCACTTAGAAAAAGGGTTAAATCTAGAAGAAAATTAGCTGCTCCCATCATGTTGGGGAAAAGTTTCACCAATTTAATGATGTTTTTCTACTATCATGATTCATGAATTTAGTAAAATGTGGAACTGTTTTCACAGTTTTCTCAGAATAAAAGAAAAATCTCCGAGAACTAATAATTATCTTGCCACAACTTTTGATTTCGGCTCCTCTTTCTTTATAGCTGCATGCTACAAAGTACTACAAAGTATAAAACTACCGTACTGCAAACATAAGTGGTTTATCGTCTCATTATCTACTACTGTCTGTTTGCGTTTTGTGCGCCTGGCAGTCACGGACGCTTCCATCTGAAAAATTGGAGATAGGTTTAGGATGCGCACTTCCCGATGCCTTCAGCTTTTGTTCACTTACTACTTCCTCGTTATTTCCCCCCCCTATTTCGAGAAAGTCCGAAGAGACTTGGCGCGCGCGCAGATACGGCGGAGGTCGCACGAAAAAATTTTAGACAGTAATGTGCTTGAGAAAAGAAAACTTCAGAAAAATTGAATTTTTGGGTTCAAAATGCAGCCAGTGCATGCCAATATTGACAATCTCATCTCCCTTCAGTGTTGAAATTTCAGTTTTGCATTTCTTTCTTAATTTTAATTAAATGTTTATTGCAATCGTAAACGTTCATACTTGATACCAAACTGTTTTACCTCGTTATTTTAGTTCGTTAATATTAAATCTATTTAATAGTATCTCTTCGAGCATTAATTAAGTACATTTTATTTGTGAAAATAATTTATAAATTGTACGTTATTTCATGCACACAGTATTTTTTAGATTCGTTTCTTAGCATATATATTTTTTTTTTATTTCAGAAAACAAGTTCTTAATTTAATCATTATAAACGAGCGTTTTCTCCCTTTATTTTTTTCTTTTTTTTTTTTTTTTGTCTAATACGCTTAATTAAAGTGTCACCTTAAACTCCATTGCTTCAAATTTCAATAAACTAAACTACATTATAATGAACTTGCTTTTATAACCGTCTGCTTGTGTGAACTTATTCGTTAAATCTGTATAAAAACTATCGCACATAATTTAAGTACTTAACTGATAAAAGCCTTTAAATGAACTCCACAGGTTTTCGGGGAAGAACTGTGAGAAAATCAAATACTTTAAAAATATATGCCAAAAAAAAGTGAAAGAGATAAAAACAAAAGGAGCTAGATCTTTTGAATCAAATCAAAGTGGTACGAGTTTTAATTGGTTAATATTAATTAAATTGTGCACGATAAAAAAAAGTAGTTATGAAATCAATTTCCCCTTCCACTTTATGAGATGTGAGACATTTTTTTTTTTACTTGACTAAATACGAAAGTCTTCATATTTCAAAAAATTCTCCCGAGACCCCCTATGTCAGCCGGATAATTTGCACTTGACTGTCTTCCGATCCTCCCTACCCGATACGATATTGACCCCTCCAAAACCAGTAGCTGGATCCTTTCTTGATTAAGCTAACAGTTTGGTGAGAATAAGAATTCTTTGATCGCAATCATTTTGACTGAATGAGAAAAATGGTGCATCTTCTTAAAAGTCCGAGGAACAACCTGATTCCTGGTTAAACTTTCAACGGTGTACTTCAATTAGGAAGTAATGTCGTTCTGGTAATGCTTTTCTGATAAAAAGAAGTCTTTTAAAATTAAATATACTTTTATTTAAATTTGACAATAAAGCATTAATGTTACTTAGAATTACTTTTACATTTTTTTTTAAATCTCAGTCGTGTGGTGCATAAAATTTCACGGACTTTTCTAATAAAATCTAAAGATCTTAAGATTAAGATCCTTTTGCCATGAAACAATCAATTAGTTTTTAACCTCAAAGCACAATGCGTATTCAATGCTTACGTCCCCGTTTTTGTAGATTAAAGAAGATGGAAAGTAGTATGTTTCATCTTGATTCTCTAGTTGCGCCTCTGTCAATAATGTATTTCTCATTGACGATGCAGAACGGAAAAAATTACTAATTCACCACTGGCTTGCAGCTCAATGATAAAAGTACTTAGTGCCTATAAGAACTTGAGTGAAATCGCTATTATTTTTCAATATACAATGTCGCTTACAAGCTCTTGATGCAGTTGGGAGCATAACAGCCGTTATTTTTGCTGATAATGTAAGAGAACTTCATTTATCTGGCCCTCGTTGATCTAGTACTTCGGAAAATCCTGAATTGTTTATTAGGAAATGATGGAATAAATTACTTATATATATATTTTATGTAATGTAAACAATGCTGTAATTTTGTTATAATAGATGTTTTTTTATCGTAATAAATGACAAGTCAGCGGTTTTATGGTTTTATTTTCCTTATTGCTTTTTTACTATTATACTATTATACTATTTTACTACTACTATTTCCTTATTTCCCTACATTGCTTCGGATATCTGGATTTTCGCTCCTCTGGATTGCAATAAGTCTGTCAGGGACACTTCGAACTTTTTTGGGAGGGGAAACATTTTCAACCAAAGGAAGTTCAAAATTTTACCGCATGATATAATGGGAGCATGCGCACGTGTCCACATCTAATGAGAAGTAAAGCTTGGGAACACAAAAATTAAGGACAGAACGAAAGAAAAGGAGAAAGAAAAATGCAACACTGAATTACTTTCACCAAATTTGCCGAATCGTATGACCAGGCCCGTCATTTAGAGGGGGCGGGGGGGGGGACAGGCTTTGAGAAATCAATGTATTTACATATAAATGGACGTGGTTTTTGATATTTTCCGGTGTAATTTCATTGTGCTTGGACCCCCCCCCCCCGGAAAAATTTGAAATAACGTCTCTGCGTGTGACGAAGTTTGCCGATTAATAAAATTTTTGGAAGGTCACAGTGACCTCCTATCGGGACGCCCCTGATCTCAGTCAGTCGAGATAAAAGAGGTTGTACTGCAGTTATTATATTCATAGATGATATTTGGAAAACAAAAAGGCTTTGGTTTGATAGCCGTCGATGTCAAACTTCCAGCGCAGCTACTACGATAGACATTTCATACCAGAAACTACGACTTATGCTTCTCCATCGCCAAAATCATACCCACTATCATCGCATGGCAATAAAACATACACAATTTTCTATAACAATAAGTTTATCAGACGCATCTTCTGTGAAATCGAGTTCTTCAAGCTATGACGAGAGCAATTTTGATTTGTGTGCAGCAGTCTTTTTTCGGAAAGGCGTGGCTTAATATACCGCAACATGGCACCTTTCGACCTCAATGATATCATCACTGTAATACAGCACCGCCTTGTTACACCTCTGTAACAGCATCCATTAAATGTATTATTAAGCTTCGCTCTTTTCAATATCTCATAGATGACACTTAATAAGCGCTATTTAGCTTCTCTTGGGGCTACAAAAATAAGATCTGCAAGGCATCCATCGTTGAGTACTTAATTTGGCGAAGGACTTCAAATCACTGACATAGCACAATAAAAATGCTGGCTATATATTGTGAAAGGTTTTGCTCACAAGGGAAGGCCGGAACTGAAGTCAAAACTCTCAAATTCTGCTTCACTCTTATTTTAAATGCAAGATAACAACCTGTACTGTAAAAAATGAATGTTGTTTTTATGGTATAATATTGTACCTCAGAACCAGACTAACGTAAGTCCATTTTCGTCGTTTTTCGATAGAGGGGAAAAACGATTGTCGAATACATCGTTTTTCACCTCTACTGAAAAATGACGAAAATGGACTTACGTTAGTCTGGTTCTGAGGTACAGAACATAGCTAAGTTAATAGTAATAAGCTGTAAAAATTGCTAATTTTACAGTGATAAACTGTAAAATTTCTAATTTTATAGTACTAAACTAAAATTGCTAATTTTACAGTTTTAAAGTGGAACCTCTGCTGCCAATATTATGCTGTTGTTTTTTCAGTATATTACAGCTAAATTTTACGGCAATAAACTGTAAAATGGGGGAGTTTCCTTCAGTCAAAAGTACTACTTTTTGTTGCTGAAATTGATAGAATGATATAAAAAAATAACATGGGCCTGGAAAATACTTTAATTTTCCCAACAGTTTATTTTTTATTATTTTTTTTAAATATCCTATCTTGAAAACGGGGCGTGGTTTTTGTGACGTCAGTGCTGCATCTAACAGCTCGCAACTAACACCATTTTGCTTACTTGAGTTGTCCAATCGCAGGAATTGGTGACGCCACGACGTTCGTCATTTCACTACAACCAATTAGATTTCGCGCTTACGTGCACCACTGACGTCATGCGCAGATGTTTTTTTTTTTCGGAAAAGCATCTGCGCACCGGTTAAAATAATTCATAAAAAATATATAACTGTGTAAAAAAATAAAAAAATGGTCAATTCCTATATTTTGAAGCATGCTCTTTCAGAAAAAAATACTTTTGAAATTTCGGAAACTCCCCCATTGGTTAACTTTACAGTAAGAAACTAAAATTTCCGATTATACAGTTTATTACTGTGCATTTAATAGTTTTAAATTGGAACCTCTTCTGCCAGTATTGTACAGTAAAAACAACAGTTCATTTTTTTGCAGTGTGTAAATAAAGTGTAGCGTATTATAATGAAATGTAAATAATCGCTTGATAGTTATGTACTATGTTCGAAGGTTTTCAATAATTAAAGAAACAAACTGACTCTGAGAAACGACCGTTCATATCAACAAAACAATGCTTTTCCTGCTTTTCAATATAGTCCCCATCAACATGTATGCATTTTATTCATGCGGGACAGAGTGAATGGGGCTGAGTGAAATAGCTCCTCTCGTTTACCTATTCAATCATTTATTAATACCTTGCGTTTCCTTTAATAATCAATGCATTTGCATTCCTTGACTTTATTCATTTATTGATTCGTTTTTTGGTGTGTTTACTATTCGTTCATTTATTCGTTGTTTTACTGATCATTTATTTGCTCAAAAATATTTCTAATAATCAAATAGAACATTTGTCATCAGAAAAATATTTTATTTTCACTTCGCCCTACAAAAAAAAAAGTGCAATATTTCAATTTTTTTTTTTTTTTTTGAAGGTGCAAATTAATTTCCAATAATGAAAAATAATGTTCCATTACAAATGTTGTTATGAAGCACATAGCCTCTTTGGGTTATCTACTGTAATTTTCAAAACAAATTTCAAATTTATTCATTTAGAAAAAGGCAAGTATGCAATTCAAACTGCAATAACAATTAGTAATTCATATTAAAACAACAAAGTAACAAAGAAATTATTGCAATTTTCTAAACATTAAAAGAAAGATACAATTTAAAGCCTAAACATTTAAACATTCATAAGACCCCGTCCTCCCTCCCCTCGAAAAAAAAGTTTCATGGCAATTTACGGTAATGAACATTTTAAAATGAAAAATGGAATGTAAGAAATATGTTCTTAATTATATGCAACTAACTAAACCCGAGCAGTAAGGTTGATAAAAATTGCAACACAAATTCGAAAAGAATATGCTGATCATTTCACGTTTATTTGGTTCATGATGCCACTGTCAGTTGGATAAAAATGTGAAATTGTACTTCATTCGCACCATTTGCTAGAATAGTTAATGGATTCCTGTCAGTGCATTAACGTGTTACTGTTTTATATTTGCCTGAAATCAGCAGAATTTAAGATTATCATGCGGACGAAAAACTTCTACAGTCACTCACAGTGGAACCTAGCTACTAAATTAGATGTTTCCTCATTGAATCTTTTGAAAAGTAGTAACAAGTGAGTGTTTCTCGAACATTAAGCTTTTGAAACAATGTAATTAATGAAGAGCAATTTATGAAAAAATATCGAAAAAGTTTTGTACTAAAATATCATAAAAGTGAAAAACCAACCTAAATAAATCACAAAGTATCACGTAAATACAGCATATAGCTATTTCAAAGCCGTAATGGAACCTCTTCATCAGTGCAAAAAGCTCAGCACACAACAAGACAGCAGTGAGAGAACTGACGAAGAAGCTCCATTACGGCTTTGAAATGAAAATTTATGCTTTATTCACGTTGGTTTTTCGCTTTCATCGTGAAAAGAAATAGTTCTGCTGGGAGAACGACCGTTATAAGTTTGACATTTATACAGGGTGTCCACTCCTATCGTGGACCAATAGCTAATTTCTAAACCGTTAGAGATACGCCTATAGTTCATTTAGGAAAAAATCTCCAAATTACGAAGGGAATTTTGGGTCTATTCAATGTTTTTCAAAAAATCAAATTTTGAAAGAGTTACGAAATTTAAATTTTTATACAGCCCCCCAGTCCTATCAATCATATTTAGTAAAACATTCTTGACACTGTAACGTTTAAAACTGAAAAAAAATCACTCTTCTACCATAAAAATTGACCGAGTTATGACGTTTTGAAAAATCAAGATTTTGCATTATTTCATGACGTCATCGAGAGATCGCTTAAGGGACCGTATGCGAAATCCTTCAAAATCTTGATTTTTCAAAACGTCATAACTCGGTCAATTTTTATGGTAGAAGAGTGATTTTTTTTTAGTTTTAAACGTTACAGTGTCAAGAATGTTTTACTAAATATGATTGATAGGACTGGGGGGCTGTATAAAAATTTAAATTTCGTAACTCTTTCAAAATTTGATTTTTTGAAAAACATTGAATAGACCCAAAATTCCTTTCGTAATTTGGAGATTTTTTTCTAAATGAACTATATGCGTATCTCTAACGGTTTAGAAATTAGCTATTGGTCCACGATAGGAGTGGACACCCTGTATACTGCCGTGCTAAACACAAAAGTGGTATCTGCAGTCGAACTCAAACTGAGATATTACTCTTTAAAGTTTTGTGCTTCCATGTATTTGATT
Source organism: Uloborus plumipes (assembly GCA_038373865.1). NCBI lineage: Eukaryota > Metazoa > Arthropoda > Arachnida > Araneae > Uloboridae > Uloborus > Uloborus plumipes. The sequence goes on from JAXGGA010000273.1 coordinate 149,057, forward strand.
CAGATGATACTTTTTTATTAGATTTTTTAAAAATATTGATCGTGAACGCCCATGTACTATTGTACTTTGGTAAAATACGTCACAAAGAGTCACCTGGTGGCGATAACTCAATTTTGTTAGAAAATGCAGACGACTTTTATGCTTATCACAGCAGTAATGGGGATGCCCCAAGCTTAAATTTTCGATGGATGGTAAATTCTCAATTTGGCGAATGAAACACTAAACTTCACCATCTGATAAAATATATGCACTCACATGCCTACTACTTACATATAAAGACAAGTAACCTAAGAAATGATTCAAAATGATTTTAAAGATTGCAAAATTGCGATACTATGTCCAAAGTTGCAGACTGTCGGATATAACTTGGAAAAAAAAGGAAATTTTTGGAAGTCATGCTGACCTCTCGTGACGTCTATCGGGACACCCCTGACAAAATTAGTCAAGTGACTCGTCCTTATCTCTCTCTTGTTTGTGACTGTAAGAGGTATTTTAACGTTGAATGAAAGGCAATTTTCGTTCCTGTCACAGAGGCCACTTTCTTTGCATAAGAAAAAACGAAACACTCTTTTGTATTTGAAGACTATTTAAACGAGAGGCACATGAAATATGTCAATTATTTTTCAAGACTAATGTGCTCTAAATAATGTCATTATTAAAATCCTGGAAAGGGGTCGTTTTCATATTAAAAAAGGAATATCAACGTTAAAATTACCAATGATATGCAACCACTCCCCCTTTTCTTATCACATATTTGTAAATAGCATCATCGCGTGTAACTTTGTGTATCAAATTTAGTTAAATTTGATTGAGCCATTGCTTTACAATTCAATTTTGAAAAATTCATCTTTAAAATGTTAATTCTGTTTTTCATGAACTATAAAATTAATATTTGGAAAAATCTTGATCTGAAATCATACATTTTGAAGAAAAAGCGAAATTTAGGCGAGCGAACTAAAGCCTGATCCCGGAGAAATCGCGCATAAATGTGAGGCGGAAACGAACCCCTTCATTTAAAAAAAGGTAGAATCTGTGAGGCAATTCGTTTTTTGCATATTTTGCAAACTTAGATCATCAAAAATTTTCCTGCCTGCATATCTCAGCTGCTACCTATTATAAAATGAAGCCGACCGTTTCCGTTTCAAGTTCAACCGCCATCTTTCCCTGGTCAAGCTTTAGAAACGCTTTTATACAGGCATTCGAAATTTCTAATTAAAATATTCAATGATATCCTTTAAAGTCAATTTCGCTACCGCTTAAGATATCGAATAGCTTAAAAAATTAAAGCTATAGAAGTTTATTTTCATGTCAAAGGAGAGAAAAACTGTTCAACAAAACGTAATCACTTGTAATATTGCACTAGTTATTTTTATGGTTTACGTTCTTGGTAGGGGGAGGAATAAAATCTTATAGAAAATAAGAAAGTATAAGGAAAACTACAAATTGAGCTTCAAAGAAATGCTGTTCTTGAAGAATTCCGGCAATAATCCTTATTACTTAACTGTCTTTTAGATTTTATTCTACAAAGGCTACAGAAAGTCATCAATCGTAGATTAAATTTTTCTACGAACTAAGTTTTGAGCGAAATACAAGACTGTTGCGCTCGTTTTTTCTGTAAAATCTGCAATTGATTAAGTTTCCTCCATTGGCAAAAATACATTACTTTCGCAGAAAAATCCAAAATTTTCAACTAATTGCTTTCATTTAACGTATTATAAAGAGTAGCTTCAGACGTTTCCTTCAAAAATGTCTTTCTGCTTCGGATGATTTTTCACAGTTGTTCAATAAACTTTGACTTTTAATAGTACTTTATACGTGGTTACGATCCTTGTATTTTCGGGATAATTTTTCGTTAACACCTTTATTTCCCCCTGATCGAAATGCAATCAAATTTGGTATCCAGGCTGCTTTTAGCCGTTAAAACTCGTTTATGTAGTAAAAAGAGAGGATTTCCATTCAAAAGTTTATACTGTTATGTTAATTTTACTTTGTATAAAGTCCCTTATTAAAGTTTCTTTTGTGCTGTCTCAAAAAAAAGACGTTAATATATGTCGATTAACACCTTCTTTTTCTTTCCTAAGTACGTAAAATAGCAGAATAATTACGAGTATTTCGTTTTTTGAGCAACCACGAGTTGCTTATTGTTCTCACTTGACTATAGTTGATGTCCTATCTTTTTTAAGACTAAAGAAAACATGTAGTATTTGTAATGGGTTGCCACTTGAGAAATTGCGACTGAAATAAAAATATTAATTAATTTTAAGCAGTCAATGCTGCAGACAATAAATATTAGTTGGTTCCTACAAAAGTCTTTAGAATATAAAATAACTTTTATTATGTTATTTAAAACAAATAAAAATAAAAAAACTATAAATAAATTTTCAGCAATCATTGCTGCAAACGATATATGTTATTTGATTTCTTCAGAGTCTTTAAAATATAAAATAATGTTTATTGTGATAGTGAAACCCAATAAAAAGAAATTAAAATCTAATTTCATGTTTAACAAGAATTGCTGCAAACGATAAATATTAGTAGGTATCTTTAAAAACTTTAAATTATAAAATAACGTTTATTGTGACATTGAAAACGAATAAAAATGAATGAAAATTTATTTTAACTTTTAACATTCATTGCTGCAGAAGATAAATATGTTCCCGCAAAGTCTTTAAAATATATTTAAAAAAAAAACTGATTTTTAAAACAAGGGAAAAATATAAGATAAACTAAATTTGTGTAACATAACGTTTTTAGAAATATAAAGAGAACTCCTGGGTGCACTTCTTGAAAGCAAAAGCTTTTAATTTGTCAGAAATAAATTTAAGTTCCCCCCTCTCCCATAATTCTACCAAAGGAAGATGCTTAAACGGGTGCTAACCTGAGAAACACCTCCAGTTTACCGGCACTTGCTGCAAGCACTAGCCTCCTGTGGAAGACGTCTCAAGTTGCGCAAGGTCGTGCAGCATAATCCCTGGTTAGGACGCAACCCTTTAAACAGTAGCACGAAAGAAAAAGCCTCGTATAAAAGGCGGCAATCGCATTGTGTCCTTTGAATTATGAGTTTAAAAGTTGTTCTTGTTTTCTAATTTGCAGGCGTGAGCTTTCTCTGTACCGCAATTGTTTATCGCCTTCCAGATCTAAGGGAAGCGGGAAGAGTTTCATTGTGACCTATCTTTTGCGATGGATGTGGAAAGCTTTTTTGGACAGACACGCTTCTCTGACTCGTACTAAATCGAGAGAAAGAGGTTCATGTTTGGACTAGGAGAGTGAAAGGTTTATTTTCATGTCGGTGCCTCGCTTTTTTCGACACTCTTTTGTGTTAGATAATTTTAAGAGCTTTCTTCTCATGGTGTGGTGGAAAAGCAGATTTTAGTGATACCCTGTTTTAAGCAGTTGATATGAAATATCATTCGTTCCATGTACCAGAAATTTCGTGCTATTTAGAAAATTGAAATTATTTTCAAGTTTTAAGCTGAAAATTAAGGGTGGAAGAAAGTGAGAAGATTTTGTGGTTTGATATGAAATTAAAATACATTCAGGCAGTTTTTTGCGATAAAAATGAGTAAGCATTCTGTCTCATACGTCTCTGAGACAATGTTCTGAGCATTGTTGTGCAGAGTTATTTTGTAAAAATTGGAGAAGTCACCTTGATTTTCATTTAAACGAGTATCATGGGTTCCTCCTCAACATGTTGGACATTGTATATACATCTCTGTATCTATTGAAAATGCAATAAGTTATTAAGAAAATGCAGGTTTCATTTATTATCATCAGTTGAGCAGGAAATGTTATCTTTGTTTCTTCTTTTAGGTTTTGTTTTCGGCTATTTTCTCCTTTCTTTTTTATTTTGCTTGTTTTACGCAGTTGGGGACTGAATTTTAACGCAGATCCTTATTCTTGAGACCTTTGCTTTTTTTTTCCTCATTTTCCTTTTCCTGTCTTACAGATTCAATTTCCGACTAACCTTTCTCTCACATCTGTAATTTATTAATGTACGGATAATAACACACAATATTATTTGTGAGTAATTTAATGCTATTGTTTTGATATGTGGATGAGTAATGGGAATTAAAGCCATGTGGATTGTGGAGCTCTATTTTATTAATTAGATTTCATCATTTTGCAAGGATACTTACTAAATGGTAAAATGATTGGACAAAGCCTACCAAGAACTTAAGGATGTGTTCGAAATTATTTGTGACTAACAATGTAGGCTTTTAACCTTTTTTCTGTGCATATCTAATCATTCTTAATTTAATTGTTGAGTAACAAATTCTTATTGTAAATTAGGGAATACTTAGGTCTCTATAGCAAATACTGTAGGATAATGAGTAGCATCATTTTATTCTTCTAAAATATTCAGGTTATTTGATCAAGTACTGTCAGATATAAACTAGTAATTTACTTATAGAGCCGTTTTCGACTTCTGCAACATCCACTGTTGGTGTCATCTACTTTGCTCTGATACTGAACCTCTTCACTTTTCCTTTGTTCAAAGATTTTAAAAATAAATAAGAATAAGAACTAGTAACTCTCATATTTCTAAAGTCATAAAAATTGCTAGTGTTTATTTGAACATAATTCTATATCACTTGCAGAGTAAGGCTCTAAGTGCCGTCAAGAAATGGTAGAAGCAGGGATAAATGACATTTTTTTTTGTATCCATTTTAAAGAATAAAAATGTGTTTTTCTTTAATTACCTTTTTTTAAATAATATCTTTGAAATGAATCGTTGAACCATATGTCTGTGATGATTTGAAAGAAAACTATTGATTTTTTTCAAACAAGAAGGAAAAAAAAGGACTGGCATAATCTATGAATCTGTAATATCAGATTCTAAAAAGTCAGTTAAAATTTCAGTCGAACTTTATTATTTTAAAATTATAGTTATCTTTATTTACAAAGTTGAAAATCATATCTGCTTTTTTTTTTATTATTATTAATAACCTTCCTAGCTCACTAATTTTACCGAGACTTACTACTTAAGTTTAAACTTAATGATTTCATTTCTACAAATATCAATTGGAATTAGTATAACCTATCGGATTTCTATTGATGTCAATTAAAGCTTTAAGTGATATCCATTGGGATCAGTATCCTACTGACCAGATTTAAAGCTTCTGTTGATATCCATTGAAATGCTTTCCTACTAACCAAATTTCTATTGATGTCTATAGGGCTTATATGGATATCCATTGAGGTTATGATCAATAGGCTACAGGTATCAATAGCTTCTATCGATACCAATAGAGACATCTATAGAAATCAATTCATATGAATAGAACTTTATCGATATCAATAGATTTTTCTATTGATCTCTATGGGTCATTTTTAGTAGGGTGATGTCAAAATGAAAAAAATAATAATAATATCATTCCTATTATCCAATGCGAACCGGTTTTGGAAAGATGTGGTTCATAAAGGATAGATCACTCTCCCATCAGATTTAAAAGTGTGATTTTGAAGTTTAGGACAAGCATTTTGGAGCGTCCACGCTTCCTATGGAGCACCCATAGACTACTGAATTGCGAACCGCTTGACCACTTTTTCTCCTGATTTCGACTCTTGTGGCTCATTTTTGTAAAATATATCAGAGAAGGAGTTATAAACTGACCCCAAAACCATCACTGTGTCCTTCTGGGTAGCAACAAAAGCATAGATATTTTGACATTATTGCGAGGTTTGTAGAGTTTTCCTAATCATGACCAGATCACAGCCATTGATGGCAAACATATTGAATAGCGTAAAAACTGAAGTGGAATATCTCTAGTAACGATCAATAGTTGCAATTATCTTTAAACTTTTAATTTCAAAAAATTTGAATTTTTATTTCATAAAGCTCAATAATTGTCACCTTTCATGATAGGGTGTGTGGTTTTAAATGTCGCTTTTTGCTTTTCAGCGTGACGTCACCGCTGAAAGTCGGCCCTTTTTTGTACCCACGCTGGCTACCCTCGTGCCTCCGTACCATCCGGGTACGTCGCAGTTCCATCAGGCTATGACCTCCAAAGAGGTAAGTAAAATATCTGAATAAACACCGAATCCTTTTAATGTAATTTGATTGAATGTGAGACTCATCGCCTATTCTGAAAATACTAGTTTTCATGTTTAAGACTTCAAAAAATGTTCTTTTGCATTTTTTCCCAAGTTTTTCAAAGTCCTATCAAACTGTTACTTATTTCTGAAAAATAGTCGAAATATATCCAGGGCTACATGAAAATTTTCCATCACAATCGATACTCTATCCGTAGAATTGCTGTTGTATCGATTAGATTAAACTGAAAAAAAAATGTGTTCAATAAATGAGCTTTCATTTTTGCGGCCTCAAGCATTATGCTGCCGCTTTCATGAGTTCTTTTCTTTCAATGATGTGGCCGAATGCCGCTGCTTTACGCAAGAGTACCCATCCCCTAAGAGTGCTGCCACACCCCTTAGTTTAATTTGCATAAGAGCTCACGAAAGCTGAACTCCTGAATTTCCTTTCAATTTTATGCAATTTTTTAAATTTTAGGTAAAATTCAAGTCATTTATGCTTAAAAAAATAAAATTTTATAAAAAAAAGTACAACCGAATTCAAAAACGCAGCTGAAAATTGCTCTAAAAAGTAAAAAATAAATTTGTTCTTTGAACACCATAAAACCAACTTCAAAAACGCAGCTGAAAATTGCTCTAAAAAGTAAAAAATACATTTATTCTTTGAACATCACCGATACTACTTTTAAACATGAGTTTTGGAGTCGGTGTCGAAACAGTTAATAAAATCATTCTTACCCATTGATTGTACCATTTGATTGATTTTTCCCTTCAAAAACACTTGAAATTGAGAATGAAACATTTTCTTGTTTTTATTATGAAACACGTAACCGAAGAATGGGTACGAATGATTTTATTAACTGTTTCGACACCGACTTCAAAACTCATGTTTAAAAGTAGTATCGATGGTGTTCAAAGAATAAATTTATTTTTTACTTTTTAGAGCAATTTTCAGCTGCGTTTTTGAAGTCGGTTTTACTTTGTTTTATAAAATTTTATTTTTATTTCATTCTTTTCAGTGTAAATGTATACCCGGAATAGTGTCATGTTGCCATCGTGACGCTTCATCTCACTTTATTAAAGCGTCTGAAATTTTAAGCGATTGCCACTAAAAACATTTTTTTTTCTTTATAGGATTTATTTCTATGCTGATTTAATTAAAACATTTTTAAATTACTAGTTTTTCACCCGATTATGCGGCTAAAACTGGCCTACAGGTTAATCCGCAAAGTAACCATATACCGCCGATTCATAAGTGCATCACTAATTTTAAAATTTAAAAGTTTAGGTGATGGGAGCCTAGAAATATATATTTTTTAAAAAATTGGGGTACTCAGGACTAAATATATTCTATCAGTAAAACTGCGGTTTGCATGCCGCATAATCATTTGACGTAGACAGTGCATTTTTTTCTGCTGCTTGAAAATCCACCGACTCCGTCGAGGATCGAACTCAAGCTCTTGCGAATGAGAGCCCAGCGTCTTACCGCTAGGCCACTCTATCGGCGAGCTACTGTGACCTAATAAACATCAAATCGCAAGAGTGTGCGCGTGAAATTTGAAATTCAATTCATGCGCAAAGAGGGTGCGCATGAACGGAATCCTAAAGATTTCCCTCAATTTCTTCAGGATTCCGTTCTCAAACCCCGCATCATAGGACCATGGGACCACCAGGGAGGTGTACCCTTTCCAACAAAAAAAAAATTATCAAAATCGGCCTATTCAGTAAAAAGTTATGCGTGGTCATACATAAAAAATATATATATATACCGGTTGACCAGAAAACCTCCTCCGTTTTTTCGTCGGTTAAAAAGCAGCTGAAGGGGCTGTGGAGCTCAGCACTTTTTCTTAGTCAAGACTGAGGCCTGCCTCACACTCTCAAATGCTAGTACACAGCACCCCCAAAAATAAAAACCTTAAAAATTTCAAAGGTGCATGACCCGACCCATTCCCTTGTCAACTTTACGAGATAACCACCGAACTAAGCTATGAAAAGCATCACTACTTCGATGGCGCCTGTGGATGCTGCCCTACGGTGAGCCACGGTCTTAAGCAAAACGCGAGATAATTTCAGCAAATTAAAGGCCCGCGACTGAGACTGTCATTTCCCAAGACTAATAAAATAAGTATTAGGTAATCAGTTTCTTGGTACGGAGTTATAAAATGTCTTTTTAATGGTTCTTCCGAAACTCTTCTGTTACCGGAAGCTTAATTTTTATAGCGGCTTAATGTTTATATACCTTGTGAATCAAGCACGGTTTCAATTTATCAGTTGCGAATATTTTTCTTCCCATTTTTTGCTCAACATTGATTTCCAAGCTTGTGCTCCTCATTACTGTCACATAAATGGACTCCTTTTATGATGTGCCGCTTCTGGTTGGGGTCGTCTACAAATGATATTACGCTTTGATAGGGTTGGGGGAGTTGAGGAATTATAATAGCTTGTGTCAAGAAAAGGGGGGGGGGTAACAAGAAGTGTGACATCACACATTTTAGTTGGTTTTTTTTCGCCTCAGTATGTCTATATGCTACAGCTTGGCATGTAACAATGGGATGGAAGGGGCAAAGTGAAGTGTGACACCAAAGTATTTTAGTAGTTAGACTTGGCTCGTAGGATTTTTCGGACCTACACAAATAGTAAAGTGTCCTTTATACGTCTTTCAACGGACTGACGTGAAGCAACGTTTCATCGAAACATCCAGAAATCTACTTCGATTTGTTTTACTTTTAAACTATTAACTTAAATTTTGTGCTAATATAACTGTTATAAATGTTTTATCAAGTTGATGTAACTAATATAAACTCATCTGCAATGATATCAAACTAAAGAGATTATTTCACGTTTGAGTAAATGATTTATGTGGTTTAAATCATACATTTATCCTACTATATCATATTATACTCAGAATATCTTCAGTTATTAATGTCATTATATCTCTAATACGCATGTCGCCTGCCATGTTGATTACCTCTGCGCAATGATCAGTGCATCATGCATTGAATTAAGTGCTTCGAAAAACGAAATAATAAACTTTGTTCCTAACATTTAATTGTCTTTCCATACCTGAGAGAAAATATGGAAGGAGAATGGAACATAATCCCTTCACTAAATATCAAGAAAGTTAAACAGAATGTATTGAATTTTATTGAGGGGAAAACAACGTGTAGCAAATATTTGCATCGCATAAACGATGTATTTTTACTCCAAAATTAGTAGGAATGGTTCGGGACTTTACGAAAACGACGTATAAATAGAAAAGACGTATGTATGAAACACGTATAAGCGATCTTTTACTGTATATATTATGCAAAAGAAAGTAAACGCATGATAAATGAAACTATTACGTTCGTTAGAGGGATGAACTCGAAGTTGGAACACATTGCAATGAAAAACACACGCGCTTCAAAATTCTTCTTTCATATATTTTTTTTTCTCTCCGAGATTTATTCAGATAGAATCTTCTTAGTTGGTCGCTTTCCAATTTTGTACATTAAACATGGTCATACATTATTTTCAAATTTATTGAAAATGTAATTAATTCGTTTGCTCCCCACCCCTCAAAATATAGAAAAAAAGTTAGTTGACAAAACTTTGAACCTTTTTTTGTATTTGCTGCGACATTCAAAGACTTAGTTTCAAAAGTAATTGTATGGTTCATTTCTTGGTAAGGAATGAAATATCACAACATGTGTTTACATGATTATTTTAACAGGTAAACTGCGTCGTGTTTGTATACTTATTTTTTTACACGAACCTCCATTTAACTGACCCGCGAGCCGCTACTTCTGCCGTGTGTAGTTATTAAAAGAAGGATCCATCTTCTCTTATAAAATAACTTCTCATTTATTTGAAAGGCCTTGACATTGGGACGACGAATCAATTGTTCTCGTTGCTTCTGGGAAAGAAAAAAAAAAAGGAAGGAACGAGGAAAAGGCGTCATTTTTCCTCCCACGTATTTTGAGAAAGTTAATTACACTGGACGAACAAGCAAGTTTACAACTGTAGGTGGAGATAATGTGTCGACCACAGAGTGTTGGATGTAGAATCTGAGAGGATCGCTATCCAGGGAGGGCGAGTGTGATGATGCACTTTTCAATGAGTGACACACTGGGTGTGACGAGATTTACCGATGCCTAAGAGTATGGGATCAAGGAAAGAGAATGGTGGAAAACTGGTGGTTGAGGAGCTCATTTTCCTGGATCGTTGGAAACTTGGTGGCTCAAATAATTTTGACGAAACAATTTCTTTTTGAAGTGCTCATTTGATGGATTTTCAGGAAGCTGTAAACAGTTTTTCTGGTAGCAAGTATGGAAACTTGCCTTTCAGGGGTTGTACAACCCTTAAAAAGTGCTTAGTTTTGTTTTTTGACGTTTAACTGCCCGTTTTTTGTTGTTGTTGCCTTGTGCCAGCTAGGCTGACAAGGGGTGCTCTGCTTCAGTTTTCCTACTGTACCATCATTTGGTGTGAAGTCCGACTTCCACAGTACACATGCCATAAAGACTCCTTTATAGGGTAGGCAACCATTCACAGCGCAACGACATTCACACAAAGAAAGTACACGGACAGGAGAAAGAAAGTACATCCATGCCCAAGCCTGATTTGAACCCATTATTCCCCATCAAACTTCTCTGACTACTAAACAAAGTGGCATGTTTTGAGGGCTCTTAAAGGTCTTAAATTTACTAAAATATGTTTAAATAAGTTTTTTTCCTTGTCTCTGCTGAGTACTTCATTCTTTTAGGTCATAAAAAATTGCATTGGCAATTATTATAATTTGAATGTTTTAAAGAATTTCTTTGATTAACCTTTTGGATCCGGGAAATTCGTATAGAAGTTTTCCTTTCGAGACGGGCCGGTACAAGTGTTGAACCGCAGGTCTCTTTTCCTCTGAAAATGGAAGGTGCAACGGCAAGCACTTAGGTTTTATGACTTCGCTGTTCGAATACAAAGCCGTAATCCCCATCTAAGGTTTTATGAAATCTTGGAAAAATCCCATATTCCAAAGGGTTGAAGCGAAGACTTCAACCCCGTCTTCAAAGGTAAAAAGACTTGCGGTACAGCATGTGTACCCCCAGGTCTAAAAGGTTAAAAAGCAGGGAGAATCTATCCAATGTTTAAATCCATAGCAAGACCCAGAGTTGCCTTTACTCCCGATTTTAATAACTTATTTCTAAATACTTGAAACACGGCTGGCTCCAAAGCCCTCAAAGAACCAAAATGCTAAATATGTCAGCCCGTCCACTAAATAATTTTTAAGTCCCCCGAAGACAACATTTAGAGGAGAAAAATAAATACGGAAGTGAAGTTTTGCATTCATTGCTAATGCAGAAATGGAAAGAAGTTTTCTTAGTAAATAACTTCGTTAGCACGCTGTCCATATGTATAACATGTTAAATTTGGTTAATGATTCAGCTCTTTTCACACTCGACGTCGTCATGGTCATGCGAGTCCGTGGACCTAGGTATCATAATGTTAGGAGTGCCAAAATAGGATGAATTTCTTCTTTTCTGCCTTTTTTAACCCTTTGTTCCCCCACATGACTCAGAAGTCCCTCTTTATTAATTTAGTGTTATGAATACTGTATGGCTGGAATCATGCTGAAGTTTTTAAGTACCACTCCTTGTACTTTGCTGAGAGGCCGACAGATGATACCTGCAATCAGAAACAGTTTTCTTAGGGGCTCTAAGGCGTAGGGGGCCTCAGACTCTACTTATTTTCAAAACTTGCTAATTTAATTTGGGACACAAAGGGTTAAACTACAAATTTAAAAATGTGCGAATTCTCTTGGCAAAGAGCAACCAAACTACAGCAGGACCTGGGCACTGTTTTGTCTTGTTTGGGCCTAGGTGGTATTTAAAATTGCAACAAATCTGTTAATAACCAGCTTCCACTTTCCCCAATTGACGCTAATTGGATAAGCTATCTAACGTTCGATTACGTTAAAGACAGGTTTTATGTTCCATGTCCATTTGTACCTTCATCACGTTCATTTTGAAGAAAAATACTTTTTTCCCATTTCCAATGTTTAAGCAAAAGGTTTGACAAATCACGCCTCATTATTTGGGCAATTGGTGCTCATGAGTTTTATCTAATATGCAGATGACAAACTTTGAAAGCCTCGTTTGCCATCCATATCCCCGACAGGTCAAGCGTATCGAGAGCCAGTGGAAATTCCCACGGAGGGGGGGGGGGGGGTCCAAGGTGGAGAAAGGAACATTTCGTTTGTGTGTCAAGCGGCGTGTTTACTTAGGATTCTCAGTGACAGTCGATGACAATTCCATTCTTTGTGATTGCGACTCTCTAGTCAAAGTGCTACTGTCTTTATTCGTTAGTTTGTTTCGCTCCACATTTGTTTCTTTCGGACTTTGAAACATTTCGCATCGCTTTATACTTTATAAGCAATTCACTGTGATCGATTTAAATCTAAGCAATAGAGTATAGTTAACTAGATGCAAAGTTAACGCTTTTTTTCAATAATTTATTTTCGCGACAAGTTAAAAGTATTTTTATTTCTATAATTTTATACTGAGGTAGCTTTTGAGGAATATTTTGTAAAGTTTTCATTAATTTTTATGAAGAAATGAATCAATGATAATTGCACTCCGCTTACGGTTCGAGATTAAAAAAAAAAAAAAATACATTGCAATGTCCCTCATAACTCATCACTGAATTAACTGAAATAAATTTTAAAAAAAACCCCAAAGGATTTTTTTAGTTCATAAACTCCTGCATCTAACAACGACGCTAACTGTTATTATTTAAATTTTAACGCAATTTAAAACCAGTCAATTTCTCTTTTTTTTTTTTCTTTTTTTTTTTTTGAAATTTTCGATTTATGCATTGTTTTTATAATGAAATACTGGCATTTTGATTTTTAAGTGTAGTAAAAAAAATGAAAACGCTATTATGGAAGACAAACACGGTGTTGTTACTTGCATATACTTACTATCTAATAAAAAAAACAGATAATGGGGTGATGATTAGCACCACAACGAAAAACTATTTTACTTTTTTTAACATACTGTGGAATATTGCTGTCAATGGTTAATTTATTCATAAATTAATGAAAATGTCGCAGAAAATTCTTCAAATGATATTTAATTTGTATTAATCATAGAAAAAATACGTATTAATTGCTTCGTAAAAAATATCGAAAGTATACTTTTTTTTCATTCTTGCATTGAATTTACGTTGTCCTCCCCCCCCCCCCAAAAAAAAATGTAGCTACTAGGAATTTTTCGTCTTCGAATTTGATTTCAACATGCTAAACTCCAAAACACGCAATTTTTCGAACCTGCAGTCTAGTTTTTTCAATTAAAATTGCGTTTAACTATTTCCGTATAGGTCATGAAATACATCTACCAGTGAATAAACACACCGCAGTGAAGAAGCGGCTTTTAATACGTTTTCTTTTATTCTTTTTATTTCTTAAGTAAGATTTTAAAAGTTTTTTCTGGTCAGGGAACCACATGAATAATGTAATAAAAAGGTTCGTGAAGGGACAAAGCGAAAGAGCATATTGAGGTTTTTTTTTTTCTTTTCTTTGATGTAACGACTATTTGCCCTCGTGTCTCTGTTATCGAGAAGAAACCCGGAATTTTCAAACTGAAATTACTCTTAAGTGGTAGTTTATCTTAGTATTCCAAATTTTCAACCACTTTCAATAAATCAAGTAGGGGAATGTGGGGCAAAGTGAAATAGCGGGGCAAAGTGAAATGGTAAAATATTTTCACAGTTTGCAATATCACCTATCTCGAAATATTTTAACTAAGTTCCTAATCATATAGTTGATTCCTGTCAAACTGTAAGTAGCTCAAAGATAATCAAAAAAAATTACACATGCCATTTTCAAAATTTGATTTATTGTAATATTTGCGGTTTTTCAAAAAAACATTTCTTGTTATTATAAAATGATAAAATTTTTGCAATTATCATTTTAACTATCAATTGAGATTTAATGACATCCAGTGCACTCCTTATTTTGTTTATATTAGGTATTTTTTGATTTTAAATGTTTAATATAATTTGCCAAGTACGATCGGGGCAAAGTGAAAAATAGTTCATTTCGTTTAACTTATTCATTCATTTTATCACGTACGTATTTCTTCATTCATTAATTTATTTACATTCTTGAACTTAATTATTTGCTTATTTACTCATTCAGTAATTCATTTTCTTATTCATTCTCTGCTTTATTCACTCATTTATTTTCTCTCGTGTATTAATTCATTTATTCATTTATTTACTCATTCGCTCATTTTTTATAAATAATTATTGTTTTCGTTTATTTACGCATTCATTTGATGAAAATTATTGTTAATCGTCGAATTGAAAATTTTTCATAGCAAAAAGATTTTGTTTTTCACTTTGCCCTATGATTTTTTAAGATGAAAAATTTTCACATTTTTTTAAAAGTACAAAATAACTGCCGAAGATGAAGAATAATATGTCAACGATAGTTGTATTACAAAATACATTATTCCTTCTCTATGTACAATAATTTTTAGAACACATTTCCCATTTGTTCCTTTTGAAGCAGGTAAGTAAACTTAACTATTTCACTTTGCTGCATATTCCCCTACATGTTTTTTGTCGAAAGAGTAACTCTGTCAAGGGACCTACTATTTAAATCAAGATAAAAGGACTGATTTTAAGGAAGTGGTTTTTATGGGTATTGAGTTTTGGATAGAACTGAACGGACTGTATCCTAGTAAATTAAGATATAGTTTTTATTAATCCATTTATATCATTGTTCATCCATAGGTTGCGCTCAAAACAAACTGTTGTTTTCCTTCTCATTTTTTACATAGAGTTGTCTCCATGGCAACATCACTTCCTCGTACGATCTGCGTGCAAAGCTGAAATAAATTTATAATTTAATGTCGGCAGTGGCTTCGCTTGATTACATTATTATTATTATTATTATTATTTTAACTTGCCATTGCTTATGTGTAATCGTTTTTAGTTCTTCTTTAAAAACGTAAACTTGACTCATAACAACCGTACGATCACGGCTTTCGGACCTTTACTGATTTGCCCATACGGTGTACGGGCAATCTAATTTCTATTTCGCAATTTAGTTTTCCCAGTTTCTCCCAAATATTTTCAATTTTGTTCAGCAAATTATTCGTATCGATGGTGATAGGTGTCCAGTACAAGATAGTTTACATTCGATTTTGTTTTCTTTTCTGATTGGCTGGTAAATGTAAAATGACCAAAAAAGGTGACATTTTTTGGCCCGAATTCAGGGAATCAAACTGTTAAAGGGTTAATATAAGAAATACTTATGTGTGTACTTTTTGACTAAACTATCGAACTTATATGCAAGAAGTTTGGTGTACTAAGAATCCTTAAGTTGATTTCATGAACCGAAGTCCAGAATGAAATATTTTATCTAGAAAATTTTAATAGATAAATAAAAGAATAGATAAAATTAAAAGAAACGTATTTTTAATTGTTTAGAAATTATTTTATGCCCCGTTCATTTATTTTATTTATTTATTTATTTCAACATCTTTTTTTTTTTTTTTTTGAAAATTCTGGCCATTGTCTAGTTTTTGTGTTTGTAGGCTAAGTAATGTTAAATCCCTCCGTTCACTACTATGTGCGGTGAAATCCCATTACAACGAGCTTCAATGGATCCAAGATTTTGATCGTTGTAAAGGAACTTTCATTGTAATAGAATTCAAGCAATCTATTGGAAATTAAGGCGGGTTAATAGTGAAAATTAATTTCGTTTTAAAGAATATTTTGCTGATTGGTATTCGTTGTAGATGTGGTTTCACTGCATCAGGTTACTATTGCTTTTTTTTTCATCCTTGGCTCATGTTTTCTCGAAAAACCTAACATCTAGAGTCTCTTGTCAGAAGAAAGCTCCAAATTACTTCCCTTTCCCTTCTACAACTGGATTTGAATAGCTTCTGATCTAGAGAACTCGACAATAAACTACGCACAGCTAAGATGTTGACGTGCATCTTTGGCTGGAAGGGTCTCCCTGGAGCAAGAAACGCTAGGAGTTATTGTATTCTCACCTCTCTGTGTGTGCTTTTCCTTCTACCTTCACCAAAAATAACCATTTCTCTTGCTACAGAAAACCATTTATAAAAAAAGAATGTTAACTGGTGCTCAAAAATGCAGTTTTTCCACCTTTTCTTTAGATAGAAGTCTGAAATTTGAGCGTAATTCAATGAATGCTTCAGGAAATGCGTCTACTAACAAGAATTTTGAATTAATCTGTTGCTCTCAGTTTTCAAGACTTTTCCGGCTTTTGTTGAGTTTTAATGAGCCTTTTCATCGCCGACAGTAAATGTCCTGTTAAAATAACGTCCATGTTTTTGAAATTCATGTGATGACGAAAAAAAAACAACTACTGAACAATGTTCTTCACGGAAGTTAACTGTCCCTTTTAAAACTCTACGATGTTCAGGTTATGGAAAAGCTGGTGTTTGAACAAGCTGAATTTGTACTTTTTTTAATTAAAAATAGCTGGCCTCTCGTTTTCTCCCGAATGTGATTCATTTGCATTCCTCATATTTTCTTTTGCTAAATGAAGTTTTCTAATTATTGTACATTCAGAAATATAAAGTGGATGTTTTACATGCTTCCAAAGATTTTTTTGCCTGAAAATATCCTGTTTAAACATCTTGCAATGAGTAAGTAGTGTGTTGAAAAAAGTCATCCCAACCAAATAAGGATTTTATTATGTTAATTGTGCGTTGATCTTAGTTATTCATACTTTGCTGCTACCGACAAGGACTTAGCGCTATTATGTTTAAGATAAATTTGTTATATGAATTTCATTTGGCTTTTGTCAACAAAATAACCTTCATTTGAACGATCTAAAAACATACTTTACCAAACGGTTAGCTTTACTGCGCAGTGTTAGATAAAAGTGCCCGTCTTTTGTACTTCAGTCTTTCCTGGAAAATGTTAACCCATTAATGCCTGACATTCTTTCCCCAAAGATATTTTGCATACTGGTTACTATTCGGTGGAAATGTTCATTTTTGGTCAATTTAGATAATTTTTGAGCCGTCCCTAAAGAGGGACGCTAGGCCGTAATGGGTTAACTAGAATTAAAAAATAATGGGTCAATGGTAAAACCAATCAAACATCAACACATTAAAAAAAATAGAGGCTGAAAATGTTTGCCTAGGTTCTTACTGATTTTTTTTTTTTTTTTTTTGCTTAAGAAATTACAGATACGTTTGCGATTTCTTAAAAAATTTTGCCTTTTGCTTTTTTTAATTACGTATATTAGTTGCCACTCTAGAGACAATATAATTCATCATCCTGTAGAATTGCCCGTCGTGCATAATATTGCTAAAAATACATTACCTTCGATCAGGCTACTTCTTTTTGACTACAATACATAAAAGCCTAAATGGAATTTAATTTTGAACCGTTTCGTTTAAGAAATCACGCATACTTTTGTAATTTCCTAAGCAGCAAAAGTGTATTCAATATATTTTTTCAGCCATTGGTTTTAATCAAATATATTATCTGTCATGTTGTAGTACAATACGCCTTTTTTGTTTGAAATGACCCATTTTGCGTATCAATATTGCAAAAAATACTTGACCTCTCTATTCAGCTACTTCTTTTCCATTACAATATATAACTGCCTAAATGGAGATGATTTAGTTTTGAACTGTTTCGTTTTTTACGTTTTGCTACGAGATACCAACTTGACCGTGGGGGTTGCCTTTGAAAAGCTCTTGGCAAATACCGAGTATTTATCTTGCTCGCTCTCGAGTATTTGCATTACCATTTATCCTCCTCAGTCAACCTCTCCCCTCAGCGCGTTTAACCAACATTCAAAATCTTTATTTGCTTTCTCACTCTCTTCTAACCCAATTCAAAGATCAACATTTTCGATGTATTTTATGCTTGCTCGCATTTAAGTAGCTATGAATAATTTATTAGTCTCGAATTAATGAAAGGGTATCTTCTTCGTTCCCTCTCGCAGTATGTCTCAAAAAATGAGCAACGAAAAAGAAAATGGATATGGAACGAAGTGTTTAGGATCAAAACCATTTTTGACAATTTTACGGAAGAGACAGAAAAGCTTTCACAGAGCGTGAAAGCTCACTTTATTTTCCCAAAATATTTTTTTTTTTCGTGTAAAAATCGTTCAATATGCAACTTGATATTTGTTTTCTTCTTAAAGTTAGCATTATTGTCTAATTATTTATTTAAAAAATATTTGAGTAAATTAGGATTTTTTTTTAAATTTTCCATTCAAACTTAAATTAAATTCATGTGCTTTCTTATTGATACTTACATGTAAACAATGATGTCCACAACTCAGAGTAAAAATGTTTCCTTCTGTACATTATTAGGGTGGGTACATGATCAGTGTACCAGTGACCACCCCTGCTAGAGAAATAGATGTAAGCACCAAACAAGAAGCAAGCGTAACTAGCATTCAACGTAGCAAGAAAAATAGCAACTGTTGAAATGAGTCAGTTTATGCAACCCTGTGCAGTTATTCAAATGCTGTACTGAGGAACTGCCTTAGTATTACACTCAAGGTACAGCAACCATTTCGCTACGGAACTGCTTTATTTTACTGCGAAATAACGTAACTACTGTCCAACATCGAATGGCGCGCCTAGCACCATTGAAAGGTTATATTTCAAAAAGGGGGGACAGCTTGATTAAGAAAATGCACCATGGTAGCATTTCTGCTTAGTCATTTTTTTTTTTATTTTTATAGAACTGATAAAGAATGGGAATAAATTTAAAAAAAAAACGCAAACCAACACGTCGAATAAACCCAAAGAAAAACAAAACAAACAAAGCAATAAACTGTCTGTTCGCGTTTTGTGCGCCTGGCAGCCACGGACGCTTCCATCTGAAAAAGGGGAGTTAGGTTTTGGATGCGCTCTACCCGATGCCTTCAGCTTTAGTTCGCTTTCTACTTCCTCGTTGCTTCCCCCCCCCCCTCTTTCGAGAAAGTCCGAAGAGACTTGGCGCGTGCGCAGATGCGGCGGAGGTCGCACGAAAAAATTTTAGACAGTATCTTCTTATATTCCTTATCTCTCTTATCACCACTACCCCTATTTTAACAAAATCAGTAGAAACCTGAGGCATACGTAAATGCGTCCTAGGTCGCCGGGAAAAATTTTAAACAGTAACTTCAGCATCCTGCAGCGAAAAAATAGCAGCTGCTAAATTGAGGCTGTGTTTATGCAGCCATACGTAGTTTTTCAAATATTTTACTGCGAAACTGTTTTCGTATTTCACAGTTGAGTGCTGAAACTATTTTACTGCGGAACTTGCTTGCATGGTATATTTGCGAATTTTGTATTCGTAACCTTACTTCTTGTCGACTCATATTTTTACTGTTTGTTGCTTTTTTTAATACAGTGTAGGTTTTGTAACATATTAAGGAAATATTAATTTTTCTACTGCCAAAATACTTGGTTTTAACTTCTGCAACATTCTACGTTTATTCCTGTTCAGTTTCTAGACAAAAAGTATACAGTAGGTTTTGACTTTCTAGCACTAGAGTCAAAAACAATAAAATACCAGAAAATAAATTTTTCAATGGAAAACTTTTAAAGTTTGAATCATTGCCGTTTACATATGTTTCTCAAAGAGCTCTCAGTTAGCGAATTTCAAAATATTTTCTTGATTCTCGGATTCTTCTGGCGATGATAAAATAACGAAAGCACTAAGTAGTCAAAAATCTCCCATCATTTAACGATAAGTTGTCAAAGTGCAAGAGGAATAAAGTTTATAATTCTTTTTTTTTTTTTTTTTTTTGCGAAATATAGTGTAAATGTTTATACGTAATTGCATGAAACATTAGTAAACAGACAAGCTGTCCAAGGACTGGGAACTGCTACACATGCCCAGAGTAGACGTGCATGGCAAATCAAAACAGTTTACCGGAGAAAATGAAAAGAGGAAATGAGGAGAATCTCAAACTAAATGACAAGCCTTTAGGATGAAAACAAAGAGCTTTCGGAGGGAAGTCTTGGAGGGAGATTTGTAAGCTTTCACAAAAATGGCCCTTGTCAATTCCGAATCAACTCGAAGACAATGCGTCTGGACCTTCTAAGAGCTACCCGGAAGGTCGAGTAAATAGGGAAAAAGAAGAATCCTCACTGCGTTTGACAGCAGTTCCCCTTGTTGAACTGACACACCCGTGAAGAACAGTGGCGTTATGCGATTAAGGGAGAGGTCATCAATTACAAGTAGCGGCATATTTAGCAATTTATGAGGTACATTTAAGATAATTTATTAGTAGTTATATAAAGGGACAAATTTCCCAATAGGCAGAGTAGGCAGCTGCCTAGAGCGGCAAATTTTGCTTTGATCAAACATTTTTGAAATTTGTTTTCCCTGAAAGCAAAATACTAGTACTCTTTTATTGTCCATAGCAATATTCTTGTCTCGTAATTTAATTATGTTTACTTTCACACATGTTATGAAAATTGATTTTTTTTTCAAGAGTTTCAATAGATTCGTGTAGACTATAAAACGTTAAGTGTGAAACGAGAAGCGGGCTTCAATTGGCAAAAAACAGGTGGGTGATTCTATTCTAACTGTGATTCTTTTGACAAAAAAAAAAATCAGATTTTAAATTTAAGCTTTCTCAATTTTTCGATGCATATGCAGTATCCATTTTACTGTCAAAATAAAAGCCTGCGAGGAATTTACTACAACTTCAACGCGTCAAAAACGAGAAACAAATTTCAAATTTTCCGTTCCACGGTACTGACTCATTTATCCACGGTACTGACATAATATAAATTTGGTAAACATTCTTTAGGAAAATCATTTAATACATTCTTGAGTTCTGTTACAACATTTAAAAATTCTTTTACATTGATTATTTACCGCATTAATAACTAATAATAACAACAATAACAATTAACTCTTATAATTGTTAGCAACTATTAACCGAAAAAAATACCCTATTTATAGTATTTAACAAAAAACAAATTGATTAAACTATGTTAAACTTATTAAAGTAATGTATCAAATGCATTCATAATAATAAATCAATAATATTAAATTACATGAAGTATGAAAAATGATTTTTGGTTTTCATCGTTTTAAATTTTTTTTTTAAATTCTTGTACGTAAATCTTTAATCGTAGCCTGCATATAACGCTTTGTTACTTGCTTTCCACTTATTTTTATTGAAGTTTTTTATCAGGAATTATCTTACTATTTTCTTCATAAAAATTTATCACCCGATCTTGAATAAATTTTTGATTCCTTTTTGCATTTTTTACATACTCCAGTGACTGATTACTCCTATGAACTCTTGAAGAAATAATATAGAGAGAAGAAATAATAGGAGCAACATTTTTCCTAATGGCAGATATTTGTCGATATTTTTTAACAATTTTTCCGCTTATTGCTCAACCCAATATTTGCTTAAACTTAGAACTGTTTGAGTCTTGGTAGGACGATTTTAGTTGCCTTACCATAACTTCATGAAGCATCAATGTTTTGCGAACTTTGGGGTTCACGTTTCGATCTTTTTACATTTTGTCAACTTTAGATTTAGGCGATGTGGATTCTGATTTTTTGTTTTTTTCACGTTGTAATTTTTTACGTAAGCTTTTGATTCTTGTTCGCAGCTTTTAATTATCTTACGATAATTTTTGTTGCGTCTGAAACATTTATGTAAATTTTTTTGAATTCGTTTCCTTCCTACAGTAGCTTGCTTGGATTCAACATTATTATTTTCACCATTTTGCTTCATTGTCAACTCAACATCTTCTTGTCGGGCCCGTGAGTTTTTTTTTTTTCCATAAATTTTGTTGTTTGCGACGAGCTCGCTGTTCTCGTTTTGATTTTTCTTGAATTGACTTAAGTCTTCCTTCCTTTTTCCTTTTTTCATTTCTTGCTCGTTCATACAGACAGTAATTTTCATAAGCTTTTGGATCATTGCGTATTTTTCCCTCCTTACCTTTTCAGCAATTCGTTTTTGCTCCAACCGATGTTGTTTTACTTCTGCACTAACTTTATTTTTACGCTTGACTTTTGTTCTTGCAGATAATTGTGGAATTCGGCAACTTATATCATTATTAGTATCAGATACTTTTTTACTACGTTGTGTTGGAACCATCTGCATAAAAAATATTGCAATTAATGATCAAAACAATTTTATTACTAATTTATAAATTTTTCACACGGTACTGACAGACACGGTACTGACATTTTCATTTAAAAAAATTACTGTACATGTTTGGCTGTAGTTTTGTTAATGTCGATTTATCGTGTAGTTTAGGTTAGTATTAAGTACAAATATCTGCAATTTCGGATAGGAAAAATCAATAGTTGTTAAATAAATGAATCGTTTATTTCGAAAAGGTAACATCTCTATTTTGATCTCCTCTGTCTCTTTAGAAAATTAAACAGCGCACGGTTATATTTTTGAATGTCATAATCAATGAGAAAATGCCTTTAGTTAAGTACACAATTACTGCAATAATTTACCAAATAACCATTGATTATGACATTCAAAAATATAACCGTGCGCTGTTTTATTTTCTAAAGAGACAGAGGAGATCAAAATAGAGATGTTACCTTTTCGAAATAAACGATTCAAATCCATACCACGGTACTGTCAAGAAAATTTATGACATACCTTTTTAAAAATGGAAATCTAAAATGACACAACCTCTTTGCACTATTTAGTCATCTCTATGCTTGTAAATATTACTCAGGTGAAGTGATTTCAACATCGTTCACAAGGCGTTTCATAAATCTCAATGTAGACGGTGCTCGAGTCACACAAATGCAAATTTTAAAGAAACGTTAAATTTCGGGGACAAGAGTTATTGAACAAGAACTCAATATTAACTTAATGTATTGACCAAAATACAGGTCGTTTCTTTTATTTCGATCATATACATTAGAATGTATGAGGTAATTACTTCAAATTATTTATTGCGACCAAAAAAATTCAACATTTACAGAAAAACTCAAAAAAGGGACATGACACGGTACTGACATTTTGGTGATATGTTGTAGGTTTTCTCTTAATGCAAATTATATTATATAAAAAAAATATGATGAAATGTGTTCCTAAACATCTAATAAACACAATCATCTCATTAATAGATTATTAAATAATGAAAAGTGAGAATAAACAACATAGGACATAAAAAATCACAGTTAGAATAGAATCACCCAGGTGCCCGTTGCATTTGACGAGAAATCGCTACAACATTGGAGTTTAACTAAGATTTTCAGTTGACAGACTAAAGTTTATTCAATAATGTTTTCTTGAGCGATTAATGCGTGATTTCTCTTTTACATTAGAATAATGTTCAAAAACTATTTTCTGTTGTTATTTTCGTGTGCATAGTTTTTAACACATACTACGCAGAGAGTGGGTGCCATTGCCTCAAAAGAGGTAGGACTTCTTTATTAACACATAAGACAGCACAAGGAAGATTTACAACACATTGATATTAAGTAACACCCTGGTCACTGGTGGGAATCAAACCCATGACCTCTTGCTTTCTAGGCGAAACTTCTGCCTCTGAGTCACGGATCCGCACTTATAGTCTGATTGTATTGAGTATTGAAAGCAAATGAGAATCAGTCGAGAAAGAATCTGAATAGTTGATTCCAAATAAAGGAAACATTCTGAATTAAAAACCGAAGACCCAAAAAAGTCCTTCAAAAAGTTTCTAAAACGTGTTGTTTGGTTTGAACGGAAAAAAAAGTGACTAATGCTTACAGAAGTTAACGTGAATATAAGAATTGTCGTCAGCAGTGCCTCTATGGGAGGTCACGGGACCTCCCAATAATTTCAGTATTCGGCACATTTTGCTGCCGATTCGGCAATTTGATGGCAAATTTGCAACATTGAGTTTTTTGTTCTTTTCAGTTTTTGAATTGTTTTTTTAATATTTATTCTCACTAAATGTTATGCATGTACGACATGTGTGCATGCTTGCATTTTATCATTCGGTAAAATTGGAACTTCATTCGGCACATTGATAATTTTCCCCCTCCCGAAAATTTTAGCTCGGGGCGCCATTGGTTGTCGAAGCTAAAAACAAGTTGGATTAAAACAGTTGAGAGAAAGGAGGGTGACTTGAGTTTGAGATAAAATGAAAAAACAGAATAAGTAACGCTGTATCCCCCCCCCCTTTCAAATATACCCCTGCTGCCAAGGCAGTGAGCACATTTTTTATATTTAGTATTTGAAATGATAGTGAAAAAATAAAACCTTTTTCAGCTTTGCAAACGGCTGTTGCACCCCATAACCCCTTTAATACACCCAACACAGATTGCTCTGTTACGGTTGTATGGTTTTTGGACCTTGAATAATACCGTTGCTCAATTTTCACCTAGTTAGTAGCGATAAGTTTTGTTTTTTTACTTAGAAAAGATCAAAGAGAGTTTTCTGAAGTTTCCCAGAGATAACCTATCATTAAATGCTACTGTTTGCAAACCGAAAAGCTGCTGTTATGAACCAAAAAGTCATGCCTCATTGTCTGATGAGAGTACTAGGCGTTGTTGAAATGATGACATGAACCCCCCATGCTGCATGTCTTAAGTGAAAATTTATCATTCAAAACAAATCTCGGTTACTGCTTATTTCTAATTTTATGCCATTATATTTTCCCCTTTTCTCTTATAGGTCTAATTTATGTTAATATCATTTTAAAATTGTTCATCAGCGTTGTTATTATAAGGGAATGTTTTAAAACTGCAAAGAATGAAAGAGAACAAGTTTTGCAAAACTATTGGGATAAGAGAAAATAACAATAATTTACTAATTCATGTACATAATTAAATACAGATATTGTAAATATTTAAATTGGTCTCTTGTGATTGGTCTCATCGTTCAAAAGAATCACCTTGTGTTGTAAGTAAGCCTACAAGCACAATAAAAATTACTCCAATTTAAATTTTTCTAAAAATGGAGCTTTCTTTGGAACAGGCTTTCTGCAACGTTACACCTATTAATCCATGATAATCTCGCACAAATTTTGTACTGTGACGAACACATTTTTTTTTTTCAAGAAATAATACTTAAAAAATGTATAAAAAAATGGCGCGCAAAAAATTGTGAGGGAAACTCACCAAAACTGATACAAATATAGTAAACCGACATACCAGCGTTTTTCTGCTATAAGATAAAATTGGCTCACACTAGTGGTCACTCTCGTGGTGACAATAATGGTTTTGTTATAAGTGACTTCTAGTGAAGTCACTTTTTGCAGAAAACACTGGTATATATGTCGGTTTACTATGCCTATGTTAGTTTTAGTGCCTTTCTTTTGTACATATTTTCCACCAAATCTTATGAAGATGTAAAATGAAGTTACACATAAGTTTCGTGTAATGTGTTGATTTTTCCTGAAAAGAGCCTAAAGAGCTTGTGTATCTATCTTCCAGGCCGAATGCCCCCCAATTCAAATGGAACCGGTAGACTTGTCAGTGAACAAGAAGACGAGTTCTCCGTCTATGTCCCCTAGATTGAGCAGTTTGTCATTCCCTTCTCCAGCCAGCTCACCACCCTCTTCATCTTGCATCGATCTCAGGCTTCATAGCTCCAGGACATCCGGGCCAGGAGACGGTAAGTTCAGTACTTTTAAGACATTCGAATCAAGTTGCACTATTGACCAAAACTATTGCATGTTTGGACAAATCTAACATTTTCTCAAGAATAAGAACTGGAAAAAGAATGGTACTTTTTTATTCAATCGATGCTTTTTAACGTTAATAGGTTTAATTAGTTTAAAGACACGATAAGTTATTGATGAAAAACAATTTAAACTTATATTTAAAATATATTCTCAAAAAATGTTTAGTTTATAGGGAACTGAAGAGTCCACTTTGATTGCCCTAAAAAAAAAAAGAATAAAAAAAAGTTTAAAATTTTTTAAGCAACCAACCCAGGTAGCACAAATAACCTTTAAACGTTTTTAAGTGGTTGTTACAACGTTAATAACCATTTTACAACCTTTAAAAAACGAAGTGTGCTACTTAAGAAGTCGAATAAAATTTATTAAATCCTCCTCTAGCTTTTATTACAGGAAGCATTTAAGAATAGATTCCTTACATCACACCATCACACACTCCAGGGTCCCCCGTACCTACCACAACTCGTGGTTTAACAGGGATAGGGCCCTGAAGAGCACTCTGTTCTTTTTGAACCAGAACCAAGGGTCGAGCAAACCCTTGGCCCAGTACCTCTAGAAGTATCGTTTTACTATTAGGACTTTGTGACCACGACATTTTAAACGTCCACCAGCCACCATTAACCAAGACGGTGGATCTTTGATAGGCTGGGATCGAACCCGGGTCCCTCCGGCCACGAGTCCGAAGTCTATCTATCGGGCTACCACGGCCCTAGATTCCTTACAAGGTCTTCTAACTCTTCGTTCTGTATTTAATGATGCTAAACCTTGCTATAATCATTTTTTTAAACTTCTCCACCACTTTTACATACACAAAAGTTTATTGAAAAAAAAAAAAAAAAAACATTTTGAGGACTTATCCTTGTTTTAAAAATGTTACCGTTCTTAAACGTGCAATACTTTTTCCCAGTACTGTATTTAAGAAAGCCTTTTTTTTTTAACCTAAGCTTTACTGTAGAATAAGATACATAATATTACTATTAAACGGCAACGTAAATAACAAACACGACAAGTTTTATGAAAATGGACTCCGTTGATTTTGTGTACATAAATGGGACACATATGTCTATGTGGCCTGTAAGAGATTTAAAGCTGCAACTATTGTTTTTTTTTTTAATTTGGCTGTATTAAGATAATTAGGGATACTACATATAGAATGACTCGAAAGTAACCCAAGTAGCACACTTCGTTTTTTAAAGGTTGTAAAATGGTTATTTAAGAGACATCGCTGGTGTTCTGCCGATGGTTATGCCTCATAAAACTTCCTAGTACTAACGGTGTATAATAAACATTCAACCATAACTAATATAATGTTAAGAACAAATAGGGATACGCCAAATTTGGGTCAATACTGCACATTCAATCTTCACTTGGGAAGTAATTTTGAACAAAAGTAATAACATGGCAGAACGAATGTAGATATGTTTTGCTTCATTTTTCAAAACAAAGCAAACCCGAGAATAGTTTTGAAACAATATATTTTATGTATTCATTTATTTTTTGAATAAATATCACGGTGAGCTCTAGTGGTTTTAAGATGGATGCTTACATACTTGAAATCGGTGAAAATTTTGAATTTTGATTTTAGCTCGTTCAAAATTTTCTCTAATCCTTTCGCTTTCAAATGATACTGTTATCTTATTAGTATACTGAGTGTTTCCCTAGATAAAAATATTTTTCATTTTATAACGTCTTACTTTCAAATGCTTTAAAGTGAATTGCTAAAGAATGCTGTTTTAACTTTGGCAGTAAAACAGTTTTTTTCTAATTGCAAAAAGACTTACTGTAGCTAAATGAAAATGAACTTCAAGCTGCATGAAGAGATATTTTGTCCCTGTTAATTTGAACATGATCGAGACTGTTTTTGTCGTCATTAAAAATAACCGTAGTAGAAAATGAAACAAATTTAAATGCCATAAATTACAATAGCTTCTGATAAACACTGAAACTTAAACGTTCAAGAAGTGTCATAATAATTCCTTTTTCTGAAATGGTTTGATGAGGCGTAGATAATTGTTTCGTAATTAACACGTTATCAATGACAAATGCTCACATTAGTAATTTTTATTGTCAAGAAAAATGAGAAGGAAGAGTGAAGAAATTTCAAAGAAATCTTCTTTCCATAATGAGTTAAGCTTTAAATCTAGAGGTATAATTTTTTAAATTTTGAATACAGGGTTTTGGCTCTGTTTTAGCATGTATATATTTATTTCTTTGAAATAAATGGCGACTTATTGATTGATTTTATTTAATTGTACCAGTCAAGGGAAAAAAATACGGCTGTGGGGCAGAGGAGGATAATTATGTTACTTTTTTAGTTTATGTAATATTTATTTTTTTAACCGATTAATTGCTCCAATAATTATTATTAATAGTTCTCATTAAATTTTGAAATTGACGTTGCCTCAATGGGTCGGAATGGGCCATTGAGAGCGAAAGTGGTGTAAACGATTTTTTTAATTAGTATTTACACCATCAGAATTTAGTTTTAACCTCCTTATACTTGATGCTTGAGTAGTGTGAATGGCTCATTCAATTTTATGATAATTTGATCAAATCGCGTACGATACTACCGATACCAAATCTGCCAATCTTGCAGCAAGGAAATTTCTCGATATGCTACTTGTAAATAAAAGTAAATCGACTAGAACAAAATCTGAGTGAGTGAGCTCCTAAGTCTTTAACAATCTGCCTGTTGACATCAGTCGTAAAAACAAACAGCAGTAGTGTTTAGTCCCAAAAAATCTGCTAAACCATTCAATTTTTCATTTTATTTAATTGATTGACACCACTTGTGCTCGCAACGGCTCAATTAATTTGTAGATTCATTTGAGGGATTTTCCTTTCTCGTCGGCAGATGCAGACCTTGTTGATGCGAATGTGCATCCCACGCTTCCCTTGCAGACTGATGTTACCTTTCAGTCATTTCGCAGGTTTGATGGACAAGTCTTTTCGTCCATCCATAGATCTGCGTCAGATCGAAACGTCGCTTTTATCTCTGAAATATCTCATCAGTCATCTGCCATTAGGCGGGCGGTTCAGTTTAACGGAATTGTTTTTGATTTTATTCCGATGATTCAGGAAAGGTAGTTTTGAGTCCATTGAGCCGTTGAGAGCAAAAGTGGTGCATTTAAATAAAGCAAGATTTTGATTAATTGAATGGTTTAGAAGCCATTTTTGCACAACACGCTACTGCTGTTCAGTTTTACGATGATTGTCCATCGGCAAATGCTTGAGTTTAGACCTACACTACCTTCGCATGAGGTATAATAAGGTTAAGTATAATTTCTAAGTATGCAAATGAAAAATTATAAAAGTAATTGAATTGCATCATTTTTGCTCTCAACTGCTCAGTTGAAAACCAATGCCTGCAAAATAATTGCAATTGTTTTTCACTCAACGGAAATTTAAAGTATGCCACAAAATTTTAGTCAGTCATACTTTCACACTTTGTTTTTAAAAGAAAAGTTTAACATCATAGAGAACAGGAGAACATAAACAATTAGCTTTCTTACACAAAAATGTTTTAATGATTTGAAATATTTTAAGTACTTCATATCAAAAAATATAAAGGATAAAATTCAAAGTAGAATTCATATTTTTTTCCTCGTCATCCTTTTCCTCTTTAGGAAGCGTTGTTTTTTATGGAGTTGTTAACTAATAAAATGTTACTGTTTTCGTATATTTCACAAATGCACCATAGATTTCATTCCTCTAAAAGATTTCAAGAAAAATATCTTGCCATCTTTTAGAGATTAAAAAAAAAAAAAATCCTAGATTTTACGAGTAGCATACCGGTAACTAACAAAGCTAAAAATATAACACTCTTTAACCCTACACTGCATGATTTTTTATTTTTCGCAGAAAAAAATATATGTGTTTGTCAATGTGATAAGAAAACATAGAAAAATATTTTAAAAAATTTAACTCTAAATGTTCACCCCTTTCTAATTAAAAATAGTTTTGTTGCCAAATGGCTACACCATGCATTCAACAGATAAAACTGATTTTAAATGATAGGCTTGAAATTAGTTCTTTTTTGTAAAAAAAATAGAGGAATTTAACATTTGGTGCACTGTAATCTTGTAATCCTTTACATTTTGACATTTTACATTATTTTTTATACGTACTTGTACTTTCCGATGATCAATTCTGTCAAATCTGATGTCTTTTGGAAGCTCTCTCGCGCAAGCTTTCTTTCTTTTCTCGTTTTTTTTTTTTTTTTTTTTTTTGGTTTGTAACTATAGTTCCTCTGTAGCTAATAGTCTCTTTTTAATACGCTTTTATTAATTTCACATGTGGGTTTGTTTGTATGTATGTATGTATGTATGTAACTCTGAATAAAAGATAAAATTTACGTTCTTTTCAAATATAAAAGTAATATATTTAATATTATTTTTAATACTAAAGGCTAAACTGTATTGCATATTGATGTATTATAAGTACATGTAAACTTAAGTGCGGATATTCAGTAGTTTTGAAAATCAGAGGGAAACCTATGATGATCACAGCGCATTCCAATGTAAAAGCGTATTTTTTAGTTTTTTTTTCAAAACTATATTTTAAAATTATTAATGACTTTACTTGTCCGTGTAAGCACAACGTTTGTGCTAACTGAAATCTAAAATGAACACGTTCTGAAGGCTTTTACCTATTGATTTTTTGTTTGTTCACTCTGTTGAACATCAACTAAGCATTGATAATTGCGAGGTCTTATAAACGGTAGAACAGCCGAAAGTAGCACTTTTGGGTCCGCATGTATATATTATACCTTCCAAAAAGAGAAAGAAGCTAGCGTGAAACGTAAACAAAACACATACTTCATGAACTATAGAGATGAATCGAAGTGTTCTCTGGATGCTTACTGCATAATGTTGCCAAATGGCTACAGACATGTATTATGTTCTAGATTTTTTCCAAATAATTATTTTGATGTAAAACGCATCTTAAACGAAAGACAAATGTTTGTTTTGTTCATGTTATTTTTTTAAAAGAAGAAGAAAAATATTTCATTGTAAAAAATAATTTCAAAACATGGTAGTTTGAGTGATTTTAAAAGCTATCCATATGGATTCATTTAAGAGCATGTAACAGACCAGTGCTGCCATGTATGGAGGATAAATGGTGATAATTGATTTAAATATACCCAATACTTGCTTTTTATGCATTGAGTTGCCTTATGACTACATTCTGCTATTCATAAGGAGGACAATTTGTCCATGTAGCCAATTGGCAACACCATGCAGTGTAGGGTTAATTTGAGTAGTTTTTTTCCCTCCAATTTTCATGTATGCTTGACACTCTGTAGGAAAGAGATTTTAAAATTGCTTTGTAGACTCGCTGTTACATAATATAGTAGATAAAATGGACCCACATTCATGGCCTTAAAACTTGAGAAGATTCGGTATCTCATGTAAGTAGGCAACATGTTAGATAATTACCTGTAAAAAAATCCCAAAGAACAACATTTCCTGAAAAAACAGAACTAAATAAATTCACCACAGCTGAGAAAGATCTCCATCGAGTCACCTTTCAAAGAAAAACGTCTTTAATCTGTAAGGAGCTACCATACCACTGACATATACGCATGTTAAACTCATTACTTGTGTTGAGGGCTAAAAAGCTGGAAGGCATTTTGTATTGAATAGAAATAAGCAGCATAGCTGCAGCAAAAAAACAACTAGTTGTGCGTCTTGAATCGCGTATCTTACCTCATTACAATCTTGAACATTTGAAATGCATTTTAATGCATTTAGAATACTAGAAATGATTGAAAACTGTTTTTAACTTTCTCTGCCGGATATTACGTTCTAAGTAAGAGGCAATATTTCAGGATTTAAACAAATATACATTTTTTATAGTATCGATAAATATAAGTTAACCAAATAATTTATCTCCGTAACATTGCTAATTAATTTGGAAATTCCAGAATAGACTGATAAGGAAATCCAGTCTCACTCAAGTTTTGCGAGTTTAATCCATAAATCCTACTCTTTAGGTATTTAGACCGATAGTTTTTTCAGGAAAAGCGTAAATCTATTAATTGCTGACTTGGAGGAAGTCATTTTATGCATGGAAAGTGCGAAAAAACGAGCAGCTCAGTGGCAGGCAGAGCCTAACATAAAGACGACTCAATTGAGAGCGCATCGAGATTTGTGTGAAAATAAAGTACTTAGTCAAAAACCATACGTGAATTAAATAATTTCTTCAGTAACGTCACTAATCAGCTTGAAACTCCAAAAAGAGACTGACGAAGAAATTTAGCCTCACACTTTTTTTTTTGTTTCATTTTGATCCACAAATCGTACCCTTTAGGTATCTAGACCGATAGTTTATTGAAGAAAAGTGTAAGTCTAACAACTTTTTGACTTGGAAGAAGTTCTTTAATGCAAGCACAATGCTAAAAAGAACAACAGCTCAGGCAATGGCAGCACCAAATGTTAAAACGTCTCAATCCAGAACTAGACAAGATTGGCGTGAAAATATACTCAGTCAAATGAAATATGCGTAAAATAAATTAATTCTCTCAGGAATGTTACTAAGCAGTTCAGTATTCCGAAAAGAGACCGATAAGGAAATCTAGTCTCACACGCAAATTTTTCCATTTCAATCCACAAATCGTACTCTTTAGGTATCTAGACCGATAGGTTAATGAAGAAAAGCGTGAATCTAAGAATTTTTTGACTTGGGAGAAGTTCTTTTTGTTTGGACAGCTAAAAAAAAAAAAAGAAAAAAAAAGAGCTCAGGCAGTGGCAGCGTCAAAAATTTAAGACGCCTCAATCCAAAACGAGTCACTCGTGAAAATATACTCAGTATAATGAAATATACGTTAAATAAATAATTTCTCCCCGCCACTATTACTAAGTAGTTCAAAATTCCAAAGAAAGACTGATAAGGAAATCTAGTCTCACTAAAATTTTTCTATTTTAATCCATAAATCCTAACCTTTAGATATCTAGACTGATGGTTTAATGAGGAAAAGCGCAAATCTTTCAATTTTGTTGATTTGGATGAAGCTCTTTTTGTTTGGACTATGCTAAAAAAACAACAGCTCATGCAGTGGCAGCGTCAAACTTTAAGACGTCTCAATCTAGAGCGAGTCAAGATTGGCGTGAAAATAAAGCTGTCATTTAAAACCTCGCTGAGATGAACTCACGGACGTACACAGTTCTCCACCTCCTCCAGCAATCAATTTCACACCTCCAATGAATGGACTTCCGAAGAGGAGTGAGGAAGAAGAAAAAAAGGTGGAAGTCCTTGCATTACATCATAATCCTAATAATACTGTTACTATACATAGCCCGAAAGAGAAGAATACAAAAACCACCCTCAAACAAGTGTTTTGATATTTTATTCGGAGGGAAGAATTAATTCATTTGACGTTGTTCTAGTTGCAATGATTAACCCCTCGAGGCAGTGCTACTTCTTATCACCCTTAGTCTTTGTCGGGCCATTTGTAATGGCTGTTTGAATGAGCAGCTCTCCGATGGAGGTTTGGCTCTTTGATTTGCTTGTTTTTCGTCTACCTCGTTTGACAAGCGTCTTGCTTTTGTAGTTCGTTTAGCTCATAGGATTTTCACCAGCTGCTCTGACGCTGCTCAATATGACAAATAGCTACTTCGCTATTGAAAAAAGAAACAAAAAAATGGGGAATTTAAGCAGTAAAAGTGGAATAAGTGGCTTTCTGTAGAAGGCTGTATTTCATTTTACTCCACTAAGAAATGTTTCTGGACTAAACTATAGTGTTTCCTATAAGTTTTTTTTGTGTCTTCATATAAATATCAAGATTAGTGGTCGCCAATCCTCACATGGCGCCAAAATAAAGAAAGGGTGACTAAAAACATTAGTATCATTAGCCACCAGGTCGCCACTTTCTCCAATCCCGCTGTCTAATCAATCAATATTAATACCAATAAGTAGCTCTGTATTTAAACTGATCATTTTTATGTTCTAGAAGAAGTGAAAAACTGATTTGTAGTTTTTTTTTTTTTTTTGGTTAACAAAAAACTGGATACTAGGGAAAAATGGAGTGTCAATTAATAAATTTGTTTCTACTCGCCACTGGCAAATAGAAAATGTTCCCAATCTTAATTTAACCTTCATAGAATTTGCGATAAAGTATGTCTTATGTAACGCGCGCTTTAAGACTCATGTGCAGTGTAAGCAGACTTACTCTCTCTCTTTCTCTCAAAAGAAAAGAAATAATTTTCTAGGATGCTAATGTTCCCTATCCCGGCTATGTGTTTACAAATGATTTTCATGCCTAGTCTGTGTATTTTAAATAATGAAAAAAGTATTTCTCAGTTTCAAAAAGCATTAAGGTATCAACAAATTATGGATTTCTCATAAATTATATTAAAACTTTTTTTCGATCTTTTTCTATAAAATTATTAAATATGCTTGTTTGATCAGTACATCAGCATCTTATCTAGTTATTTTAACCTCTTATTTTCTTAAAAATCATTCATTATTTTCAAAATTGTATTCAGTTCTGAAGTTTTGAAATCGTTAGTTTATATACTGCAATACATCATACACTAAAGTATATTTACACTTGCTAGGCTCTTACGTTTGAACTCATTAAATTTGTTCATTCAACGTGAATTTTTATAGATATTTTCTTCTTTTTTTTTTTGTTTGTTGGGGGTTATCCTACTTTTGGGGGGTGATTGAGGGGTGTTAAATTACTTTTTGGTGGATGACACCCGTGATGTAAGGAATGGTTTCACCTTACACGATTTCGAACGTATTGCTACTTTATGCAAAGTGTTTCTTACACGCTCAATTAAATAAGTTGAAAAGCACATATCTTCAAGATGCAAGGTTTTGTGCATAATGAGTGCGATTTACTAAGACGCTTTCATGAGCAGGTATCACTTTGTATCTGCCGGTGGCTTAGTGACATGTCAATCTTTGGAGTAGCTTAAATATTTCACCTCTTTTTTTTTTTTTTTTGCTAAAAAAAACTAGTTATGATTACTAGTAATAAGTGCTACATATTTATCCTTTACTGGAATATGTACTCAAACTGTTACGACTAATAAATTGTGTTAGTTTAAAAATTGTGATTTTCATCCGATAAGAAAACTTGCCAACTTTGAATTTAACAACATTCAACCTGCTAGCTTTTTGCAGGTAGTTATGTTCATAATTAAGCAAAATCGCAATCTCACTTATCGTTGTAAAACTTAATTGAAATATTTTCACGTTAGACATTACCAAAATTTTAAAGTTAATGGAGTGATTGTGTTACAGATTCAAATTGTCACGAAGTCGGTAGTTTGATTTTATGTGTGAGCAGTTATCATACCAAAATAAGATAAATGTTTTGAAGAAAAAAAAAATTAAGAGGCATTTTTGCAACTGAATATAAAAGAGGTTTTTCAGTTGGAAAATTATGCTCTCGCTAATTATGAGGGTCATTTTTTCCCAGAAAAGGTCATCGAGAAACGGGTTGGTGGTTACATTTTTTCTATTGTGGAGCCATTGGAGAAGAGTTTCAAAAGGCCATCAAAGTCTACTGTCATATTTCATGACGCTGTACAGCATAAACCAACACAAACAAATGAGCAATTTTTTTTTCTTCAGGTGAATGGTGTAGAATAATAAGGTTAGGTTAATTGATAAGTTATTGAAGTTCAAAGTCTGAAGCTATGTTATTTATTCTTGTCAAAGCATAGAGTTTTAAATTCGTTTTAGTTTTTTTTTTTTTTTACTTATAACTGATGAACGATATTTTAGTGGTTTTGATTCAGATGGTTGAATAGTAAATCGGCCGTACTTTATTAATTTATTATTATTTTTAATTTTCCATTCAAATTCCATTACAATTCATGTGAGTTCTCACTTTTATAACATGTACCAGCCTGTACAATCGAAAATACTTGTTAAGCAATTAATTGTAATAATGTTTTTGATGTTACTCGGACTTTTTTTTTTACAGTGTATGAGTTTAAAGCAAGGATTTAGCTGGTTTTGAAGTAAAACTGGTGTTTCGAAGTAATTTGTGATCAATTGAGAGGTATTCGTTCCAATTCGCCTTGTGGCAGGATAGTATTGACAAAGACGTTATCATATAAGAAACAAAATTGATTTAATTAATTTCGATACTAAACGCCTCCATTATGAGTATTTTCTTTTTGTAATGTTGCATTTCTTTCAATATAGCTTCTCAATCTACTATTTTGATGGCTGAAAGAGACTTCCCCCACTGAATAAGTAGCTTGCACTTTTATCTTACTCTAAATGTAAAGTGACGAGGCAGATTGGTCACGCTAAATGTTAAATGACAGCTGCCTCCAGTTTTTGTTGACTCGCACAATCACATTTTCGAATTGGCACACGATGCAAAAAAATAAAATGTTCAAGT
Source organism: Uloborus plumipes (assembly GCA_038373865.1). Taxonomy (NCBI): domain Eukaryota; kingdom Metazoa; phylum Arthropoda; class Arachnida; order Araneae; family Uloboridae; genus Uloborus; species Uloborus plumipes. Next base: position 185,090 of record JAXGGA010000273.1, read on the forward strand.
AAACCAAAACAAAAAGGGAAAACATCACGACACGATCTTTCGGCTTCGTAAAAATAAATAAATAAATGAATAAAGTGCCCAAAATTTTACTACAAATTGGAGCTGATGTCATAGTTGTATTAAAGCCTATCCTACCGCAAAGAAGTAAGGAGCGATTGTTTTTTCTTACGTTATTATCATTGTTTAAAACGTGAAGCCTTTTAGGAAACTAAAATGATAAGCATGTCAAAACTCTTCCATCCAGCGGCAACAAAATGTACGTGATAGAATCATGTCTAAAAATTAAAAAAAAAGATTTGTTAAAATAAGTGCAGACTTGTTGCACAAACAATAGAAGTTGCCTTACTTATTGTTTACCATTCATTTTCAGACAGGGATTCAGTTGACATGAATACGCCTATTTACGAAATCTGTTCATTTATTTCTGGTAGGTGTGATTTTTTGTTAGACCACATATTACATGAGAACGTTTTCACACATTTCTCACATCCAAAACTCTACCAATAATGACGATATCGATAAAGCATGTATCAGTGTTTGTGTTCTAGCTATTCATGCATTGAATACTAGAACGTTTCGACTGAAGAAGCTGAGCCGTGGAATGGAATAGCATTTGAAGTCAAAGCTGTGATGATATCATATAAGATAGCTCATTTTTACTGATAATTTCTTAAATAATTTCTCTTTAAGAAATCTAGTAAGTATCGGGGACTGAGCATCATACAATCTATCACGCTTTTTGTGCCACGATCAAGTGGCATTAGCACTTCATCGAAGCCTTGCGTTTCCACAGTGTGATCAGGAAATAACCGAAAGACTCATTGATAGAATAAACAAAGGTAGTAATATGTTTTAAGATTTTACTCAGAATGGGAGCCATTTATCGCAATTTAAAACATTTTAAACGGTTAATGCACAAATACACAAAGACTTTTAAAATTCGATCTCCGAAAAGTTCTTTATCACCTGAGTCACGGCTTCTGGAACGGCTGGAACATCTTCACAAGGAGATTATTTTATTGCATTTTTAAGTTTTAGGTACAGAAATTAGTCAGGCAAAATCGGAGGGTGATCGAGGACACAAATCTATCTTCAGTTAACAAAATTAAAAACTGCAATGAAAGGAGCTTTTTACGACGGCATTTGAGCAGCATTGACACACGTGCTGAAGAACATTTAAAAAATTGAATATAAAAAGTCAATGAATAAATTGATTGGCCGTTCAAAACGTGCTGTATTGAGTTAAATGGTTGAACTAAATATAACATTTTGAACGGTTTAATATATCTTATTTAAAATTAATATCAGCTTTAAACATATTACCATGTTTTTATTATCATATCACTAAAAGTTTCAGTTATTTTTAGGTCCCCCCCCCCCAAAAAAAAAACAGCTTTGAATTTTTCGAAGTCCATATATTTTTCCACCTCAAACATAAATATTTTTTATCAATAACTTTAGTTTTTGATCTCTTGACTTGGAAGAAATTTGATATCAATAAATAATCCATTAAAAACGACCGAATCTAAAAGTCGCAAATAATGGTTGCAGAGAAATGTTTTCGGAACTAAGTACAGCGTAATAAAGTAGCCAACGCCTTAAGCCTAATGTAAACGTTCATCTCCTTTTCTGTATAATCTCTTGGCATTTCTTTCCCTTTACTTTTCTTGTACGTTGTTACAAAACATCGTTTCTTTCTTTTCCTCACCTGCAAAGCCCAAAAGTAGAGAGTGTCATTTTGTTAACCTTTTGAACTTCCAGACTAGACTTCTAACAAAAGTGAAAACCATTCTTGCAAATGAATCGCGTCTTTTTGCTCTTCGTTCGCAGCGTTGTTGCGTGCTGCCTTTAATCCCTTAAGATCTTAATAACGTAATGTCTACAGTCACGTTACAGTTGCTTCTCTAGGAATTGAGAATGCCTTTAATGAAGAGAGCGAGCTTTTAATTTATTAACTCGCCGTGTTAGAATTCACATTGAAGCGACACAAAGAGACATTTTCCATGAAAGGGCAGAAACCCTTTTAAATGTAGAGTTTTAAGGGAAATTGGTTTTGTTATTTTTCTTGTTTGTTTATTTGATGCATGAAATTATTAGCCTTTAAGATTTTTAATAGATCGATGAGAGTTGGACTCTTTTTTTTTTTCTTTTATACTTTTGCGGTAAGTATCAATGGAAATATTTGGGAAGTTTTTTTAATGATTATTACATTCTTTTCAGTACACAAGTACTAAGATTGAATTAAAAATTAAAAAATCCCGATCCTGATTGCATAATCAATGAAATCCCAATTGCATAATAAGTATCAATGAAAATATTTGGGAAGTTTTTTTAATGATTATTACATTCTTTTTAGTACACAAGTACTAAGATTGAATTAAAAATTTAAAAAATCCCGATCCTGATTCCCGACCTCATATTCAAACGAACTTTACTGGTCAGAAATGATTTTAAATTTAAATATATTTTAATTGTTTTCGAGAGGACATGGTGAACACGGAAAAGGAAAGATAATCCTTACTAGTAAAATTTGTAAGTCACAAAAGCAGAATAAAAATGGAAAATTTAAAATTCTTTTGAAATCCTTATGCTAAAATCAATAACAAGTACTTTAATTGTAAACAAATAAAAACTGGCAACAGAAAAATACTTCAAATCATTGAGTTTTCTTTCCTTGTCGGCCAAAATGACATCGGCTTCCAATCGCACGAAAAAAGCCTAAGGGCGCTTTTACACTTACCGACACGGCAACGATAAATCGTTAGCGATTGTCGTCATCCGACATTGGAGCACGCAAAATGCATTAAAATATGCTATGCGCTTTTCCATCTCCCGATTCCAGGACGATTCTGCCGTCTCCGACCGAACGCTGTCGTTTGTCGTCCCATTCGTGTCGGATGGCATCCGTCTCTCCTTTAAAATCGGGACGATACTCATCCATCTGTTTACTTTCTTCGAACTATATAGCAATTGCGTTTAAATTCGACATCTCTTTATTAATAAATATAAGCTTCAATTTGCAGACGATAAACAAAAGATGTAGCAATAAAACAATTTTATTCATTTTAGTTGGTATTTTGTTTCATTATTGTTGCTCAGACGATTTTTAATGCAAAAAAAAAAAAACTCAAGTTTTCATTCTGACAGTGTTGGCGCCGCCGAGGGATAAATGGCGAATCTATTCGCAAAGAAGCGATGGTGTCAACGAAGAGACGATTGACAACGAAACATATTTGTTAACGAATTCTCTTCATTATAACGAAATGGGGATACACTCGCTTAGTACTAAAGAGCACTACAATTACGAAAACAAAACAAAACTATATTGCGACGACCAACTTATATCATGGCGAACTGTGGACTTAATTTTAAAAAGTTCTATGGCAAACTTTTGGGAGTTAGATCCGCCATTTATCGCTCTGCAAATCCAGCAGATAGTATGCGTTTCGTTCTTAGTAAACAAGGTGAGTGAGAATGTAATAAAGTTGTGAATATCATGCACTCAATATCGTATTTTTCATTTGTTTTCTTTTTCTGGAAGTAAAGTAAATATAACAGTCGTAATCTGATAAATGGAGGAGCCATAATAATATACGTGTGAGCACAGTGCTATCTCGAAATGAAATGCGATGGAAAATGACCCGTTCGGAGAAACGATATCGTTTGAGTGGAAAAGCAGTGCTATAAACGACACGACACGGTACTTATCGTTGCTGTATTACCGTCCGACTTTCGTCGTTGTCGTGTCGTCAAGTGTAAAAGCGCCCTAAGCCGCATTTGCAAAAAAAAAAAAAAAAACTATAATTCGAGTTTCATAGAACATGGAAGTTCCAAACACATTCTATCAGATGCAGATTTTTTTTTCTTTCTTTTGGCCCCCCCCCCTTTTTTTTTCATTTTTCAAGTATGTTTTCACTTCAAAAATGGCGAAAAATGCTTTAAAGGTCTTTGATTAAAATCTTCGTCAATTAATGTCATCCAAACACGTGACCTATTAAAAACACTCTCAATCAACTCTCCTTTCAAACAAACAGAAAAATTTCAGAATCGGTCCATCCATTTAGGCGTTAGAGTGCCACAGATAGATGCACAGATCGACAGATACACAGACATGTCAAATTTACAACCCCCCTTTCTTATTGCTTCGGTAATTAAAAACTAGCTCAATCGATAGATTTTATGATGTGTTTTCTTTTTTTTTCTTATTCTTCCATAATTTGATACTTCTGTCTACACTATCACGCCATAAAGCAATGTGAAACAAATCATTTTCAATCAGATCAAAAACCGCTAACAAAGAACCTGTCTTATTTCAGAACCAACTCAATTTATGCTTTTACCATCGTGTCAATGTAAAAACGTGCGGGTAACATCTACATTATTAAATTAAATTGCTCAGTAAACTCATATTTGCCTGTACACTACAGTCTAGTATATGGCCCATAAAAGTGAGGGACCACACGAATTTAACTTGAATTTGAATGGAAAATCCATAGATATTTAAATGGATGTTTATTTGTGTGTGAGTACGTTCCTTGTACAAATCCAGCTAAGGACAGATTTTTACCAAATTTGGCATAGAGGTTTGCCATAGAGGTTTCATGGCCAGGAACTCGCTTGAAAGTTTTTGGGGACGAATGAATTTTTTTTCCCTTTTGTGCAGTTTGAGTTCTCTTTTTGCACTTTTTATTGATTTATTTAGATAAAATTACGTTAAGTTAACGTAGCCATGCCAGGTTTCATGTAAAAAACAGTTTGAACATATTAAGAATATTTTTTAGTTCCCCACTTAAAAGCAACTAGCTCTGCTCTACCCCAAATTCGTTGAGACACTCTCCTTTATTGTTCACAGAAAAGAGCCTTAAACATACCACTTTTTTCGAAACTGCATTACAGAAGGTTTAAACGCCGCATTATTTGTATATATTTAGCGTATTGTTGACACTAAGCGGCTCTCTTAAAAATAACTTTCTTATTTGACTCGACGCAAGCTTTTCATCGTTTCGCTTGTGCGAGCCTCTACATCATAAACTCTTTCTTCAGCCGTCGCTTCGTTGACTGGCATTGTTACACTTTGATGAGCACAGACTTAGCACAGACTAGTGCCATAAGGGGAAGCTGCAAGCCTAACAACTACATGTTTCCTGTTTTCTTTCGACACATGAAACACGAAAGATTTAATAACGCAGCAGTAGACCACATAGAAGGAACAGATTTCATAACTAAAAAAAAAAAAAAATTTATAAGTTTCGTGCTTTTTTTCAAAATTGTTTAAAATAATTTCTTAAATAAGTCGAGCATTTCACGTCCTCTAAACTTCAACGCTTTGTGTGACATTTTCTATTAAATGTATCTATGATTTGAATGTGTCACGAAGAAATAATGATTTGATGAGGCGACTAAGTAAAATTTATGTTAGATATTGAGAGAAAAAATTGCTTTTTTTTTTATTCAATACAAAACGATTTTGAGTAACTGAATGGTTTAGTACAAATGCTGTAAAAAAACAAAATACTGGAAAACGGAGTGAATTGGAAGCTTGTCCCTGTCTTGGCTAGAAGAATTGGGGTTGGAATCTTTTGAGTTTTCAACAGTTTTTCTTTTCTCTTTTGATCATTTTAATAAATTTGAATCGGAACAACAGGACAAACTGTTCCGATTCACCCAGCAAATTCTTATCCTTTGACATCGTTAAGAATTCTTTATATTTATGACACAAGATATCTTGTAGATTATGAGATCGTATTAATTTGTCATAATCCTCAAGCTTTTCTTCTTTTTATGAAATATAGTTTTACGCCATTTGTTTCTATTCCTTGAGGCTTTTTTTTTCTGAAAATTTCTTGAGTATGTTTTATCGGAAAAACTACCAGGAAAAAAAATAGTTCAACTACTTTCCTTACACCTTCTGATAGCTTACTGTTTTATAGATTTTAAGATGAAATGTTACCATGCAAATTAGCATCAAACGAGAGAGAAAAAAGTCGCATTTCTTAAAACTTTTTTATTAACTTCCTAACTTTATTATTCTCTTTGTAGTAAGTACACTTCGAACAATTTTGATTTGACAACACTATGGATAACAACATATAAAAATGTTTGCGATTGTCTTCAAAGGCAGGAGGGTTTAATGATGAAAACTACAATTCAATTTCCTTAGCCCAATGTTCTTTCATAAAAATTTATAGAGGCTAAGAAAACTTAAATATGTAGCAGAACTTGTAATACATAAAGATAACCGTTGTAAGAAAAACCTTTTCGCATGTTGTTGTAGAAAGTAAACAACTTTTTTCGTTAGAAATCGCTTATCTTTGATGCAAGAACGACTTCGTAGAAAGTAGTTATGAAGTTATGATGGCAATGTGCGACTTTCAGAATCAGTGACTCGTAACAAGGTCTTGTAGGGCTGAGTGATTGACAATCTCAATTCAAATAAACAGTCGAAGTAGTGCTTAGCTGAAAGAAAACCTAATAATTCTGTCCACGAACTTTAATTTTTTTCAATGCGTCCAATGCGCAATTTTAGATAACTTTTCCAGTTTCGCAAAAACTGAACTGTAAATAGTTGTCCTTTCAGTGAGATAGTGGTAAAACTTTCTATAAATAAAAAAATAATAATAGTGAAACAGTTGGGTGCAGTCAGGTGTTTTCGTATTTCTGCATTTTCTATCTTAATATTCTCTGCCTCTTGCATCTTTAAATTCTGGTTGAGAATTGCAAATTTCTTATTTAGGGGCGACGCAACTAATTTCAGAAGACGTGAAATGTTTGGAAATAAAATAATGTTTACTTTTATCGCTAATTCAAACTTTGTTTCAACTTTGAATCAGGAGAAAGACCCTTTGATCTATCCAAAATGTCTATATCCTGAAAGTGAAGCATTTAGCGATGGGAACGTATTAGACATTACATGTTACTTTCAGTTTTTATATAGATTATGTATTTTTTTTTTTTTTTTTTCAAAAAATAATTCCAGATAAAAAATGTAGAAAATGCAAACCAAAGTTCAATACTTAGCTCACTTAAGATACTACGTGTTTTGCTCACCAAACAGCGTATTTCCATTGATACTGAAATTAGTGATTCGGCGTTGTCTTTGATAATTCCTTCTTTTTTTATTCTTTAAATGCAGAATTCTTTCTGGTAACTGAGGTAATAAATTTTCACATCCATTAAATTTTACTAGTTTAAATATGCTTTGATAGCTGCCCTCTCTGTTTAATCTATTGGCTGCTTCATTGTGCAAATTTTTCACCCAAAATGGAAAGTAAACAAGCAACTGTTTAGTCTAAAACTGCAAGTAAAATAAGAATGACTCGTGTACTGGGCAAAAAAAGAGAGAGAGAAAAAAAACGTGAATACACGTGTCATGAAAAAAAAAAATAAATCCCTTCGCATGTTTACGTACAGAAAAATCTACATTGCAATAATTTTTTTTCTGGTCACCAGTGGGAAATAGAAACAATTTTTTTACACACCACTCATGTTTTTCTAATCAGCTCTTTTTTTTTATACAAAAAAAAAAAACTGAGCAACAAATTAGCTTTTAAATTGTCGCTAAAATATAAAGTTTAAAAAAAGTTTAAGAAATGAACGGTAAGTTTATCGATAGCACAGTTGGAGGTGAGGAAGCTGAGAACCGGGTGACGAATGATACTAAAATGTTTAGTCACCATTTTTCTAATTCAATTGCCGCGTGGCGAGTGGCTACCGCCATAATCTTGATCTTCAATAAAGGGGAAAGTATGCAACTAAACAGCTTAACCGCAATGCATTTTACTTGAAGTTGCTTTCATATGAATTGCAAGGGCGGATCCAGCCGCTGGTTCGGGAGGGAGGGGAGGGGGGTCAGTAAAGGAAGGGATCAAAGTGCAATTTTTGTACGAAAATTGGGAGTATGTGACAATTTTTTCGAAATATAAATCCCAAAAATGCAGTTTTTGGCTGTATTTGGTTGTGTAAAGGAGGGGTCGTGACACCCACAACCCCCTCTGGATCCGCGCCTGATAAGTTGTGAGAGCCTTTTAGTTGCTAAAACAGTTCGTTGTTAGAGCGGAATCTGAGTAGCTAAAAGAATCAAAGCGCAATCGTTACCTTTAGTTTCGCAAATACACCGATCGACTGGCAAACCGTGCTTTCAAGGATGTAGAAAGTTGTCGTCTGGGTGAGATTCCTTGATGGATATCTGCTGTTCCCTTGACAGGCCCTCAAAGGAAGAACCGCCTTGGGTGCAAGACAAATGTTTAACTTTTCGATCACGGAGCGAGAGCTTTGGGTCGCTCGTCTGATGCAAAAAGAAGAAAAGAAGAAAAGCATTAAAAATATTCTCTTGTTACTGGGCGATGTCATGAGGTCAAGTCGGGGCGGATCCGGGTTCCTTCCTGAGTCTGCCCATTTGTCACCCGCCGAAGTGGTTACAAAAGGGTCCCGCTCGTGATCGATGTTCGGAAGCACTCCTAATATTCCGGGCCTCAACACCTCCCTCCATCTTCTTGCCTGCTATATATATATATATATATATATATATATATATATATATATGGGTAAAATGTGAAAATAAGATACTCTACATTCAATCAGCGCATAATTGCAGCTAGAGCATTAAATGCATTCTAAATATTTGGTGTTTATATATGAAGTCCGCCCTCGGGCGTGCACGAAGTCAGTGTAAATAACAACAATTAGAAAATATTTGAAAAACGTCTAGAAAAAGTTTTGAAAATGCAATATGCATATTCAAAATGCAATACGACAATTTTTCATAAACAACTAGAATTTCAAAAAATATCTGGGCAAGTTACTGCTTCGTCTACGGAGAGCGGGAGCAGTTGGTGAAAACTGAAAATTATTATTTTCACCAACTGCTCCCGCTCTCCTTAGGCGAAGCAGTAACTTGCCCAGATATTTTTTGAAATTCTAGTTGTTTATGAAAAATTGTCGTATTGCATTTTGAATCTATAACGTTTTTTCAAAACTTTTTCTAGACGTTTTTCAAATATTTTCTAATTGTTGTTATTTACACTGACTTCGTGCACGCCCGAGGGCGGACTTCATATATAAACACCTAATATATATATATATATATATATATATATATATATATATATATATATGAGAGAGAGAGGGAGATTACCGATAGTAAAGTATGAAACTCCGGCATGATATAGGATGCCTAGGCATTGTATATAATGCTGGACCATTTTATGCAAAGTATGGCACATGATAATTATTGCATGCTTTCCTTAGGCATTGCATACAGTACCAAGGAGCTCTATTGAGCGACAAATGCTATTTAGGCAATGTATGAAAAAATCTTCTGATAAGGCAATTATTAAAATGTAACTGAGCTTTTAGTGTTGTTTTTTATGCGTAATTAATTTCATTGGTTTAATTTCAAAATTTTAATTTAACTTTTTTTAATGAATGGGGAGCCGATGTTTTTTGAAACTAGCAACGATTACATTACCGTAAATCTACCAATTTTTAGAATTGTTCTTTATCAGTTATTCTGAACCAAATGAATCGTATTTCAGGTGCACTAAAATGAATTTCAAATGATTTCAGATGAATTCCAAAGAAATTAGAGATGCATTTCATACTTTGCCGGTTCCTCTTTTGGCATTCTATAGAGTGCCTAGGAAATGTGTGGAACATGAATCGTTGTCGGTTCGCTTTAGGCTTTGTATATAATGTCTAGGCCCAGATTTCGTGATTAAAAAAATGAGTGTACATTTGAAAATTTCATAATACTCGGAATAATGTACCAGGTAAACAATGACATACATGTTTGAAATGACATGGGGTTTTATCATAACCACGGGGAGAAAAAATAATGTTGAGACATTGGCGTTGGATGTTATAGTTTAGCATCTATATTGATGTCAGCCGATCGCGGTAGACTATTAACTGTAGGCATCCTCAGAGCCAAAACTCCCATGGAGTGAGATCTGGGGACACCAAGCCTGATGAAAGTTTTGACTCAGCACGCGATCATCATCTAAAACCGCAAGCAAGATATCTTACATACGTCTAGCAGTATGGGTGGAGATCCATTCTGCTTAAAAATGCTGCGTCGATGTATGTATCTTCTTTTTTTCCTGTTTATACAATAAAACCCCATGTCATTTCAAGTATGTGTGTCCATTTTTACCTACCTATATACGTTATTCCATCGATTATTATTTTTTCAAACGTATACTCATTTTCTGAATGCCAGGTTCATTGAAACCATATGATTTAATGTTTTCCAACGAACTGAGTTAAAAAAAAGGGGGGGGGATTTTTGAATTGTGCATTTGTAGAAAGTGCTGTAGAGTCACAATCACACATCTTTTTATCATTGCATATGCATACATTTCATTCACATAATAAATGGACCACATTAAAATATATGCACACTGACTTAATGGGACGGGGAGAGAGCGGCAAAAGCGCCCAGTGCCTTCTAGAGAATTTAACGCTTTCTGTGAAAATATTGTTGCGTCTTCTTTTACCTCCACTATATAAATAAATCGTATTTTTGATGTATATATTATTCACTCATGTTAAAGTTTTGTCACCCTTCCCTCAAAAAAATTAAGACAGCGCCATTTTGAATTACGTTCACTGCGCAAAGAATCCAGGACATAAGAAAAAGAAATCAAGGCTGTCTGAACGCATTGGCAGGCATTTTGACGCCATCAAAACTACAGAGAATAGCACTGAATTGAGTAAAAATTAACGAAGCGAGATGACTTCTTTTTGCAAATAAAATGAATGAAAAAATTGTTTTAACGTACTCAAGATTCTGATGGGAGAGACCAGTTTTACATAACATCTTGTATTTAATTTTATTCTTGTTGCGTTATTTTTATTTCTTTTGCAAAAGGCTAAGGGTTCTTACGCAGCCCCATTGGAAAAAGAGAAAAAAAGAAGTGCATTTATGAGCGTAAAAATGCCTCATTTGTGCAAAAGGATTAGGCAGTATAAATGATAATTTTAAGCAAAATGCAGCTGCGAGGGAAGCGAGAAAAGCCACGCGAATGTCAGAAAACGTTCCTTAAAATTACGTAAGTGACATACAACGAATTAATTTTTCCGTAGGAGAACCCATAATTCGGGTGAACTTTATTTCTGTAGTTCTAACTGATTTAAAACATTCTAACGCATTTATATATATTTGAAAACTGGGACTTTTGATTGGTGTCTAAATTTAATGCATACGATAATGTTTTTGTGGTCCCTAACACATGGCGGTCCCCACACAACTCATCTGCTTAAATGAATGTATTTATAACTGATGGCATTACCATTCATTGATAACACAGGGTAGAGTTGCGAACAAGTGGTAAATGATACCAGTATTTTTAGCTTATACTTTTTGTATTTAGTCACCGCGTGAAGACTGGTTTTGATCTTTAAATTACTTCCTGAAAAAAGTACGCTTTCGAGATTCATTGATTAAAATCAAAATGCTATGTTTATTTTTTTTTATTTAACCCGACAGAAGGCGCGCACCTAACAATGACGAAAAAAATCGCGCGTGGTGCCTGAGATACCCCAATCAGTTTTATCTAAAATTTTCTGTAAATTAGTAGAAATAACACATTTGAATTGTAAACATTAGTTCTCTTTAAGAAAATGAAGTTAATAAATTAAGAACACTGTTTTTAATATTCTAGAAAATACTGTATGAGTGATTGATGACAGATAAATATTTGCCCTGTGACAGGTGTTTGGACAAGAACGGGTGTGTGTCCCGCGCGGTCTCTCTGGAGTTAAAACAAAATGTTCATGTTTTATACGATTTAAATTTTAAAATAGTTTCGAGATATGTGTAGGATTTTGAGAAATGTATAACAACAAGGAACTCCACGTGGTCGACTAGGGTCCGTAAGTAAGGGGGGGGGGCTTGTATCTGTTGAGGAAAAATAAGGAAAAGGAGAAAAAATATCTTGCTAACTGTAAAGTAGTTTATACAACCACTCTCATTAACTTATATGGAGCATTTGTACGGAGTTTCTTGACTTTCTGGATAAAAAAAGGGCCTGTATTTATTTCTTGCAAATGTCAATAAGCAGTTTGTTTTCACATCAAAGCAGAGTTACCCTTTGTTGTGCAAAGCTACTTCAGTTCGTCGATTGCTATTATTTTCACGCAGATCATTGTTTTTAGCAAAAAAAAAAAGAAAAGCTTTCGATGTAATATTTATGTTTAAGCCTTGTAGTTTAGAATTCAGCAAAACAAAGTAATTTGATTGAAAAAAGTAATAGTAAAAATTAAAAATTTCGCGGAAATATTAATCTTTAGGATTAGGTTCCCGGGAGGGGGGGGGTAGTAGGGGCCCGTCATAATGTTTGACCCAAGGGCTCACGAATTGATGTGGGGGTACTGATAAAATCATTGCTAGCATTTTGAATACGCTTATGGATAAATATCTCACACTTAATTGAAATGTTATTTTGCAAAAAAGAAATTCACTAGCAAATACTTTCCTTTTTATTATTTACGTCTTATTACACGAACTCCGAACATACGAAATGTTTGAGAGATTGTAACCCACATAGCAAGATAATTACCGGAGAGCAACAAATCTTGATTTGTTCAACTATCCTCAAGTCAACGAAACACGAATCCGAAATTAATTTTCCCCTTAATAACATAATGGCTGTCCTTTTCCATGCTGGTTCACTCACCGCAACACTCATGTAGTGAACTTTTCCCATCTCAACTAATTTGTTCAAAATCTGGCCATCATTGATGGATTTCAATGCAAGGGCCGTAATCAAATGCAGTTCAAATGTCTTTTTTCGAGCTTTGACGTGATAATTATGATGCAGCATTAAATTAGCCACCGACGTGTCCGATAATGAGAAATGGCTCATTATTATTGGGGCGGCCTAGAATAAAAATTGTTTGTGCATTTAACAAGCTTGTTAGAATGGAATGACATATTTGATTCAGAGAGTGTCAAAGGATTTTTTTGATTGATGTTTTGCGTGATCACAACGGACAAAATCTTGTTGTGTCCTCGGGCTCCAAAAATCAGTTTTTTTTTAGAATGTAAAAGGCGTCAATTTTTGCTCACGAGAAAAAACGTTCTTGCTTGTCTGCCGATTTTACTGCTGAAATTCATTTTTCTTTTACACGGTGAATTAAAGAAATGGATTTTCGATGTTTATTTTTAATTAAATCTATTTCTGATGAAAAATTACTCCTTTAATTTTTCCTTTCTATCACTCATGCATTTTTTTTTTTTTTTTTGATGAGCATATTATTATAATTATTATTTATAAGTTTTTTATTCATATATACAAACTGCGAAGAAGCATTTTTTTTTATGACAGAAATTTAAGTTAATTTAAAAGTACAAATCCTTGATGCTCATTTAGAGGATTAATTAAAGCTTAGCGTTGTAAAGCCTGATTCAAATCTTTAAGTTATTTCCAAGCGGAAAGAAAAAGAAAACCTCGCAATAAATTTCCATCGGATTACAAAGTTATGTTACGGATTATTGTTGCATACCAATTTTTTTACTAGTGAAACTTAACTTCTTAATTATTTTTATTATTTTTTTATATTGTAATTTTTGATACTTAAATTGAAATCTTTAAAATATCTTTTTAATTACTTTGATTTGAATTTGTATTTAACTATGTAGTTTTTTTTATGCAAAAATAATTTAAATAATCATGTTGTAACAAGTTATCTCCCCTCTCGTGATTCTTATAAAGTAAATGGCTTAGGTTTTTTTTTTTTTTTTTCTATTTCTGTATAATGCCATAAATAGACAAAAGTATAAAACTCATAATTACATCGCAATTGCATTTATCAACCAATGCGGCCTCCATTATTATTGTCGAATATAGTTGACGCGAATTTTTTTTCGATCCTCTAATTTACGAACACTCGCTATTTCACAACTGTTAGCTAGAAACAAAAAGTCTTCCACTGAAACAGTCATATATTTTCAGTCCTACTTTGCGAACTAGAAATTTCAAAGAAAAAAAAAACATTTTTTAGGAACTCAACGTCAGTTGTAAGAATTCTGTTCTAAAAATTACAGCACGAGGGACGGAAAATCACGGAATCCTTTACATTAATATTCTGATTACATTATCCTTTCCTTATAATAATCTTTTACATTAAAATTATAACTTAATCATCCTTTGTCTATACTTGTAATTTTAGGAAGAAAAAAATAATATAAAATTGATTAACAGACTTTGATCTTACGATCTGAATCCTCAGAGGCTTGTTTTATAATGTAAATAAAAAAATAGAAAAACTAATTGTGAACAATTATAATTCAACCGCGACGAGATGGCCGGTGTCAATCAAATGAGAAAACGAGTCCATTCCTTAAAATAGGTAGAATTTCTACCCATTCAAATTCCCCTATCAATTGTGAATCCCCATTCCTCAATTTTCATCTGCTTCCTAAAAAGTTCCCTGTCCCCTTCCTAAAAATGGACAATCCTGAAAAAAGGAAGAGTCATAGGCCATCTCCGCGAAGTTGAATTATAATAGAACTTGCAATGAAAGTACACGTACCGTACGTAGTACATAGTTTCCAATTCGTTTCAGTTATACAAATTTTTCTTGGTTCCAAAAAGCTTGTAAAATCGAACACCAACTGTATGCCAAATGTGGCCTCCAGAGATTAAACAAACCCCTTCCTTGTATGATTTGTAAACGAATCACTTATTTTAAAAATCCAGTCATCACATTACATTATTCAATCGTTATTACAACAGATTCATCTGAATATAAATATATTTTAGTTTCAAATATTATAATCTATATTAAGGGTAAACAATTTTTTCGATCCTTTAAAGCTTGTCTCCTCACTGTTTTTTTTTATATACAGGGTGTCCACTCCAATCGTGGACCAATAGCTAATTTCTAAACCGTTAGAGATAAGCATATAGTTTATTTAGGAAAAAATCTCCAAATTACGAAAGGAATTTTGGGTCTATTCAATGTTTTTCAAAAAATCAAATTTTGAAAGAGTTACGAAATTTAAATTTTTATACAGCCCCCCCAGTCCTATCAGTCATATTTAGTAAAACATTCTTGACACTGTAACGTTTAAAACTAAAAAAAAATCACTCTTCTACCACAAAAATTGACCGAGTTATGACGTTTTGAAAAATCAAGATTTTGAAGGATTTCGCATACGGTCCCTTAAGCCATCGCTCGATGACGTCATGAAATAATGCAAAATCTTGATTTTTCAAAACGTCATAACTCGGTCAATTTTTGTGGTAGAAGAGTGATTTTTTTTTAGTTTTAAACGTTACAGTGTTAAGAATGTTTTACTAAATATGATTGATAGGACTGGGGGGCTGTATAAAAATTTAAATTTCGTAACTCTTTCAAAATTTGATTTTTTGAAAAACATTGAATAGATCCAAAATTCCTTTCGTAATTTGGAGATTTTTTCCTAAATAAACTATATGCTTATCTCTAACGGTTTAGAAATTAGCTATTGGTCCACGATTGGAGTGGACACCCTGTATAAATGGTTCTAATGCAGAAATTACACCTGCCATCAGCATAGGCAAAAATACTATAAACAACTGAAACGAATGAAGTGAAGTACCGAAACTAGCTTCGATCGAAGAAATCACTTTGTCCTAAAAAGTGCTTGAACATTCAGAAGCGAATGGATAGTCGATGGCCTTAGTTATGAATCCAGAGACAGCGCCTTGTTATATTTGCATGAAGAAGCCATTTCGAGCCTAATGCTACCTTTTGCATTCTGTTCCACGTTTCTAGAAGTATCGATTGCAACTGCCAACTACCGTATCAACAAGAGCCCTTTAGTTCCAAACTAGAGAAATCGTAAATCCTTCGCGATGTCTCAACGATAATCGCGAGTGCTCTATGGGTGCGACTTTTTACTACAGTGGTTAATAGCTTGACAAGAGAGTCTTCCTTTTACGAATTTTATAGCTTGTGCCCTCATTTTCACAGGGTTTGGGTAGGGTTGAAGAAGGTTCATGATTTTCGACGCCTCCAGTCGGAATGAGTGTGAGCATGATGCTGTCCTCTTTTGGAGGGACACCTGTAACATCATAAAATTAGCATTTTGCTTTGAGTGCTTCCTTCCTCGGCTTCTATGCTACGTGATTGAAACTTTCATTCCAATGAGATGACATTTCTTTTTGCTTCGTTTTTTGTAATATAAGATGAAATGACTATTTCTTTTCCGTTTTTTTTTTAAGTTTTTGAAATGACTTATGTTAGTCCAGCAAATGATATTTTGAATTTGAGCTTGAAATAAAATTATTCGTAGTATTAATAAATATTTAGTTTTTATAAGCATTGCTATTTTATCGTGCATATAAAACATATGCCATGGTAAGAAACTATCGTGACCACAATGGCAATTGGATCGAAGCAGTGGTACTTGATAAAATGGTAACTGCATATTTGTGGATAAAGAGACTGGTGTAGTCATATTAATCAAATATGGAGTCATCATAATGAGGTCATGGCCGTTAAGTTAAAATAGTTGTATGGCGAAGACAACTGCAAGGGTAATCATGATTATAGAAACATGGGAGTCAGCACAATTTTGACCATACAGCCCATCAATTGACGAATCAAAAGAAGATGCGAAAGAAGGCCAGTTAGAAAATAAAAATAATATTACTAGAGGAAAACATTAAAGAAAGTCAAAACGAGATATTTCGGGAAATCAATAACGTTAATTTTGTTTAAAAGAATCCTCAGAGAGTTCGAAAAGCACCTGAAAGACTGTGTTACTGATACATTTAATGCGTACACGTATAATATAACTTTTCTGGAATTTGAACGAAATAACTTGTTATATAATGTAATTACTTGTTCTTGCAATATGACTTTTTACTACATGACTTGGCAATAATGCGTTATTCCAGCAATTGATATTTTGAATTTGAACTAGTAACAAAATTAGTCGTAGTATAAATAAGCATTTAAATTTATAAGTAATGTTATTTAAAAGCAATGCAAGCAATTGAAAAATTAAAACATAAAACCTATATTACATTTAAATAAAAACTTTTCAATATTCCAGATTTCCGTTTTAATTGTCTCTCTATATTTCTGAAGGAGTTCTCACTACTATTTCTATCAGGACGTAAAAAGTAGGGTCCAGAAATCTGAAACAATTAAATACGTCTTCAACTTCTTCAGCCCTCTTAGCCACGTGCTATAGAAATCTTGCTTTATGCTGAATAATCCCTCGATCATTCGTAACGCGAAGAGAAAAACCTTTCTTCAACACAATTTCCTCTTTTTGGTCATTTTTGAATCGAAATACTTGAAAAATTATTTCTAAGTAAAAGTTAGTTTCTGGTGTTTTTGGTGTGTTCTGTTAGTGTCTTTTCTACAAAACCAACTACGCAAATGCCGTTTCAGCTGTTCTTATTCGGAAAGCAATTATTTGAAAAGAAGTTGCTTACATTCTAAAAAAGCTCATGAAAGTTCCTTACCACCACTGGTAGGATTCAGGAAAAGAATTTGGTGAACAATGCAGAAAAAATGATTCTCAAAGAAATATGAAAATGAAAATTTAAAATTTACGAAAATTTAAATTTTAATCATTATTTTTATTTTGTATCCCCCGAAATAATCTATAAATTATTATACCGGATTCTCGTGAAACCTTCACAGATCTCACTTCTTTGCTTATTAAATTTACAAATATTTTTCTAAGTCTGTTATTCATAATAACTGATGAGTAATTAATTTTTGAAATTTGTTAAAAAGCCGTTTCTTACCTCGCAAGCAGAGATTTAAAATTCAATATCTTAAGTTTTGCGCAAACTGCTCATTATACAACTCGGAGAAGATACAACATAAAGAAGATTGCATACACTTTAATTTGATATGCAACTTGAAAGGTTTTTAGAAAAGGTTGTTTCATAGCATTTTTAATTCTAAAGCTAAAATTTTTTTATTGTGTGTTTTGAAAATTTAAATACAATATCATTTTTTATGCATTTTAATGAAGTTTCCAGAGTTTCCAGAAGACTGCAAAAGGATCAGCAGTCACTAAAACGTTGCATAAAAATTGCAAAAATGTGTCCTACATTATCAGTGGCGGCCCTAGTTCTTGTTGAAACCCAGGTAACTTTTTTTTTCCGTGGGGCCCTGATTTCATAAAAGAAAAATGTCGATGAAATTATGTGAATTATTAATGAAACGTATGCTTCAAAAAGTCTTAATAAAATCTAATTAATGTACACTTTCTCATACGAGTGACCTCAAAAAAACTAATACCATTCAGCTCTAGAAAACCGGAAGATTTTAAAAGTTTTCAAAGCATGAAATCTAGAAATTTTTAGGTGTCTTAATTTGCTAAGAAAAATATTTAATACAGTGGACGCCGGTTAATTGAATCAATAGTTAATTGAATTAACCGCTTTATTGAATCAAATGTTATATTTAATCAGTCGCTTTATAAAATCAAATATGTTTCGAACAAACGGGATTCATATGAGCGGCGGCCACTGTATTCAAGTTCCATAGTTTTCTATAATGATTTAATATCTTTTATCGATTCATAAAGTGCAAAAATATAAATCTGTCAAAAAATGGCATTAGCGGTATTGAACTTCTAGAGTACAAATAAGGTGTTTTTATCATGAATCTCACTTACCGATTTCAGGCAAGTGTAACAAATGACTATCCGAGAGTAATTGAAATTCGGCTGATTAAGTTGGCGATATCTTTGAAGGGGTCTGTTACTGATAAAAGTTCAACGCAACACGACAAATGACCATTATTTAAAAGCTTGCAACTAAAGCTCTATACAAGCTATGTTTAAAATACATTAATTTCTAACAGACCGCATGCCGACAAAGTAAAAGTGGAAAAAAAAGCAAGATGTAATTTTTAGCCGCTGTCTTTATTCATCACTTAATGGACAAGCGGGATTTGAAGGACCACCAAGGAAGAGCGTAAAGATGAGCACAAAATCCTCGAGTACAATCAGGAAATGGGAAGAAAGACAGACAAGGGAAAGATAATTCCTCTCAGTATCTCCTCTTTTGCGAAATGGTTTGTTCTTATCTGTACTTTCAAAGATTCTGATTCTGAATCGTTGAAACACCTGAAGTGAGGTGTTCGTCCACCCCAACAGGGGAAATACTAACTTGATTAAATGTGTATATGTCTCGCTTAGCTCAGCAAATGCAAAAAGTAACAAACACATGCTGAAAATCCAGAATCAAGAGTCGAAGAAAATGAGCAACAAGCGTGCATTTTTCAGAAATCGATTGCACATGATAGCTGCTTTGCTATAACCAGACGTTTCTTACTTACAAGTACACTTAAAATAGTTTGTGGACTCATTCTGCACAACATATTCTGCATCATATTTTCAGATTATCAGAATTTAAACATGTACAGCTTGTGCTGCAGTGAAAGACATAATCTGGTAAATGTCGACATTCACCGGTGATCGTAACGTGATGTTTAAATGGGAGAAGATAAAACGATTTGAATTTTTTTAGGCCACAGCCAACTCTAAAGTGTTTTCTGGATTCGTCACTGACATGCACAGTAGTTTTCACAAGCGATTGAAATCTTAAATACTATTTGCTTTTGTTACTTTTGGTTATTATTTACAAACTAATTTTAAAAAACATCATTAGTTACCTTACTATTCATTTTTTAACAGCGAAACCATCATTAGGTGACCACAATTGCAGCTGTGTCGATAGGAATCGTGACTGCAACATCACTTTGTGACGTAAACACGAAATGACATTCGTAGACTGCTGGCATTTTTTGGTGACTTTTCAGAGATGGTATTTTGTAACCAGCAAGTGACGGCCACACAAACGTCTCATTAAGGTCACTGTGCTATTAGGAGAACTACACATTAGTTTTAAAAATGCTCTCTAATCTAGACATTTTTTGTTTAAGAAATTTTCATTTTCAGTTTTATGAATATATGTCTGGTTGTAAAGATATTCGAATTTCTTTTACTGATTGAATGCAAGTATTTCCATTTGGGTTCAATGCCCGATGTTTGGTGATTTAATTCTAATTAATTACTCAAGTTAATTGTCAAGCTCTTTTGCTTCCACCAGCAATCCAGATAAGAGTTTCATTGAGTGTGTTTGATGTAACTGCTCGAAGCATAATGCTTATCTCAGAAAGTAAATTTTCTTGAAATGATAATATTAAGGAATAATTCATTTTTTGTCGAAAAAATTTTCATTTTCCGTTGGGTGGCTATGTTATTGACTGTAAAGATAGTCAAATTTATTTACTAATTAGAGCAACAATTATTTCCATTTAGGCTCAATGCCCGGTGTTGAGGATTTTTTTTCTTGTTGTTGAATCTAGTTAATCGTCAAGCTCTTTCGGATCCACATGAAATAACGATTAGAGTATTTGATGTAACCGTGCGTACCATAACCTTTATATCAGAGCATAGATTTCCTTGCTTTGGAAATATTAAGGACTAATCCCTCCTCCTCCTTCCACCCCCAAGCTTCACCACCGCCAAGTCCACAGATAAGACTTTTTCTATTGAGTGTGTATTTGATGTGACCGCTCGTATGATCATAACGTTTGTCAGAGCATCTTGATATGGAAATATTGAGGAATAATTCATTTCCCGTTAAAGAAATATTCACTTTCCTTTAATTGAATATGTATCCGCTTGTAGAGATATGCAAATTTCCTTTACTAATCATGGTACAAGCTCTTTCTATTCGGGTTCACTGCCCGCTATTTGGTGATTTTTTTCTTGTTAATTATTCAAATTAATTGTCAGTCAAGCTCTTTTGGTTCCACCTGAAATCCCGATAAGAGTATTTGATGTAACCGCGTGTACCATAACGTTTACGTCAGAGAATAGATTTCCTTGCGTTGGAAATATTAAGGACTAATCCCACCCCCTCCTTCCACCGCCAAGCCTCACCCCATCGCTGCACGGATTCCGATGATAAGCAGAGGTAACAAATGTCCCGTACGTGCCATTCTGTCCAGGCTTGTAAATCTCAAGGGCCTATCTCGGTTTCACAATTCTTCGTCTCTGACCATAAATCACAATTTATGCTTGGGCTACGCGAAAGCTCGCCTCGACTTCGAAACCGGTTGATGTGTCCTTAAACTTATCTCTCCGTAAAAGTGGTATGGTACTCGGCATTGTTATCGGGACTTTTTTTTTTTGTTCTGCTTTGGATATTGGATAAATTTCTACCACTTTGATTCTTCCTTTTTAAGAGTCAGGGAATGGTTATCTCGGGGTAAAAATGTTTCATGAGAAGATACATGTCTTTGTACCGCATGCCTTAGAAGTTGATGCATTGAAACCCCAATTATGCGTTTCTTAGTTGACTGGGTGCAAAAAACGTAAAATACGGGAAATGCATAGAAGGCACCTGCTGAAAAAAAACGTAGATTTGGAGAACGTAGAATCGAGGTTTCACTATACATTACTTAAGATAGCTCTCACATTTCCTCACCATTCCTTAATTTTAGACATTTTCACCTTGAAATTTGTTAGTTTTCTTGTTTTTATCACCAAAAATTAAATAAGTATATGAAAAGGTAATGCCAATAACAATAAGAGCTCAAATTGTTCCTTATTATCTATATATTTTGACGTACTTTTCATATTATATTTTATATTCTTTCTCACTCTCTCTCTCTCTCTTTTTCTCGCTCTCTCTCTCTCTACTTTACTATTGTGATTTGTTAAGATTTTTTTTTCCAATATATATTTAAATTATAATTTTTATAGTGACATTTACCTGTCACGCGCGGCACAGACTTTTGGACATCAGCTTATGAGCTCTCAATTTTAGCAATATATCATCTGAGTTTGTTGATGGTTTTTTTCTAATTATTTTTAATAGGGCCCTTGCTTTCTTACTATTTATATTTTAATGCTTGTTTCAGAAAAGAAAGAAATAATAGCTATTCCGCAAATAATCACATTTTGAAACATACGTGAAACGTGCTCTAAATTAACGTAAGCAGCTCGTTTCAAAAATTCAATTAAAAGCGTAGTTTTTTTCTTCCTTGTCTAAAAAGCCATACATTTATGCATGATTTCTTAGGCAAAAAAAGTTTGCTTTTCCCACATTTTTCATTCCTTGTGTTGACCGCAAACAACCACATTTTGATTTTGTATTTTTCCAAATACAGAGCTGTCACACACAGAACAAGATGTCTGAGTTTTCGTGGAATGGCCGAAATGAAGTTCGTGATAAGATTAAAAAGTAATAATAACAATGCTTAGAAACTTATCTTTAGATGATGAAAACTCAGAAACTTGAATATGATTCAGTTTTATTTTAATTTAAACTACTTTTTCTTAAAATGCATCTAAAATTTATTACATATTTTTACAGAAAAATATATACTTCTACCATTAAAATTATACGTTTTTAGTAATAAAATTATGCGTTTTTCTTAATAAAAAAATAATGTTTAGTTTTGCTACCTTTCTTTTTTGAAGCTCTTTGTGACAGAAACTTTTCGATATCCGTGGGTTCTAGTGTTGACCTGGGGATAATTTTCAGTGGCAAAAGTGTACTGAAAATGTCTCTGAGAACAACTATTTATTTTTGTAGTTTCAACTGTTAAATATATTTCTGAATAAATGTGCTAAAATTTCTAAGAAACTGAAGAAGTGGACGAAGTACAATAGATTTGTACACGCTTTCATAGATAAATCTTATTTCATTAGTTTCGATATTTTAGGTACCCATCTTCTCTATTTAATATTAGCTATTTAATTTAACTATTTTTGAAATGTAATTCGTGCGAGTAAATGGGAAATAACTAAAGAGATGTACTCTAGTTAATTTGTGCCAAAAAAAAGTACTACTTTCGTATATAAATACCTTCGTGCAATAAATGCAAAGTATAAATACAATGTTACAAAAGCACAAATATGAATGGAAACTGCAAGACACGTGTTTCGGCGTTGTATGTGCATCCATATGCTAAGCTCACAAATTTGTTGCATTGAAAAAGGCGTTCCTTGTAACGCCGAAACACGTGTCTGCAGTCTCCCTGCGAATTTATGCTTTTTTAACGTTGTGTTTATACTTTACAGTACTACTTTCGTTTGAAAGAGAAAATTTCTATTTTTGTCTGTAATAAGCACGCATTAACTATTCCAAAAAAATACAAAACGACAGTTACCTGAAATTGTAAAATGTCCCCGTTTTGAAGGAGAAAAAAATTGTTACCTTAGGGATAGCCCTTTTCTCCCGTAGCAAAGAATGATCCAAAAGCGGATGCTTCGGAAAGCAGAGGTGTTGGCTGCAAAAGCCAGTGACGTATTTATGAGCGGAGGGCAGGAAATATTTTATGCACACGGGACATATTTATTTTTCCCTGTGTCAACGTTGCTAACCCTCAATCTATTTAATAGGGAAATGACTTTCTCACTTCCCTTTATAAATAACGCCAATCGATGTCTGGAGGCACTGGCCAGAAAGCGCCAAGTGCTGGAGAGGTCACCATTGCATTCCATCACGCACGCTCTTGGGGGTCTGGGGGCCGCCCAGGCACCACCAGAGGTCGCACGACGAAAGTTGCCGTCAGGGGGTGCCGGGTGACGTCACGCGGAACCAATGCTTCACCCTACAGGGTGGTGCACTTTGTTTTCTGATTCCTGAGAGATGATTTACCTGGATGGACTTTTTTGAAACATCGGGGAGTAAAATCAATCTTCGGGACTGCCGTCGACTGATGCTTTTACGAGCAACGTGTAGTGCACTCATTTAAAGAAAAGTAAAATCTCGAATTACCGTCAATAGTTGCATGACTCAAAAGTAGTTTTTTTTTTTTTTAATAACTGAAGGGCTTATAGGATGTTTCATTTTAAAAAATGAACACTCTGCACAATGGTATAAGCAATGGAAGCATATAAGCAAATAAAATTTGGTACATCAAAAAGCAGATGTCATTAGTTTTTAAATTTTATTATTCTGAGAGAGCAGGAATCTTAGGTTTTTAACTATCCAAAAACTTGAATTCCCTTTTTTTTTGTAACGTGAGTCACGATGTTAAATTAAGGTTCAAACACCATCTATTTCTGTTGAAATTTAAAATGCTGACATCCACATGTTCTCACTGCATACCAGATGACTGTCAACAGCTTTATTTAAATCAGGCATGGTATTTCTTTAATATATATAACATTTAATTTTGTAAAATCACATCAAATTGTAACGCGAGTCACGTGGAATTGCCCTTCTTTGTTTTTCAAACAAATTTCCACTTTTAATCAATGAAGTAATCACTCTCGTTTCATCATTTTTTTTCCATCTAAGGTGCCAGTTTTCAATACCAAATCGATACAAAAAACTGCTATTAGAAGCTAGAAACACCTCATTGATGCAACCATTGTCTGATTACGAAAAAATCCAACTCGACCGTGGCCTGAGAGCTCCGAGTTTTAGGAGCCCGAGATGACTAAAATTGTTTCAGCTCTAGTTTATTATTAAAAAAAAGGAAGGTAATAAAGGGGGTTTCCCTTTTCTTCTGCTTACTTAAGATGTGGGATGCTCTAAACCCCAACAAATATTTTGGGTGAGTGGTTGGGCACCACAGCTTCCCTGAAGTTGATACTATTGGGTGCTTAACGCATTAATGCCAAGCGTCCCTTTTTAGGGACGGTCCAAAAAAGGGTCTGAATTTCCCCAAAATGAACATTTCAAGCAAATAATAGTGTTCAATTACTGCCTTGGACTGTTTCAATTCGTTATTAACACATTGCAGCTCATAACCATTATAAATTGTGCTCTGTAGCAGTTTTAATATGATCTTTATCAAAAATGACATCGTTCACAATCTCAAGAAAAAAGTTTTCAAAGTTATTCCCAGCTTCCCATTTTATTGTAATTCCTGAATTTATTTCTCCTTATAAAATGTCTTTTTAAATATTAGAAGTAGGGCAGAAAAAAATGTTAGCAAAAAAAGTATGTACCCTCTGGGGTCTATCGTAACTTCTAAGGAACAGTTTTTCTTTCCTTAATAAAACAATTATTTTTTACATAATATTTTTTTATTATTTTTCCTGTCCATTAAACACTGTATGTAACCAGTATACAAAATATCTTTGGGGAAAATGTCAGGCATTAATGGGTTCATGTTAAAAGGTTTGACAGCAGAGAAAACCTCAAAAAAAAAAAAAAAAAAAAAAAAAAAAAAAAAAAAAAAACAGGCTCATTGCCCCTCGAAATCTTAAGCGACTCTTGGGTGCAACACAACCTCTCATATCAAAGAGGAATGTGTGACTAATAGAAAGTTGATGCATTTTGCTTCTTGAGTTTTACTTTTCTCGTCATCGTGATATTTCAGAATGTTAAATTTACCAGTCAATAAAAGTTTATTGGCATCAAAGATTCTTGAATGTCCATGTATTTTTTCAATCAAACTAAGAGCTTAGAACTGGGGGTAAAAATCTAACCAAGTTACATTGCTTCCAATGTAACTGAATTGAAGAGCTTGGAAGACGAAGGGGTAATGCAACAAAACCCAAATTACGAGGGGGTAAATATATTTTAATGTTTTATTGTTGAAGTTGTTGCAGCCTTTTTGTTTTCTGATTTTCTCGTTGAGCGAGTGTAGAAAGTTGATCTCATGAAATACACTTTTTGATATACCAAGTTTAATTTGCTTACTTGTATTCATTGGTTACCATTGTCCAGATTGTATTCTCAAAAAGTGTAACTAGCCCCTTCATCCTCCAAACCCGTCAATCGTGCAATGCTGTTTTGTGTCTGGGATGAGTATTGAATTCTCCCAACTGGATGACGAAAGAGCCATCACAATTGGAACATGATTTCGAACAATTCGTTGTCCTACTGGAAAACGGTTCATGGTTCAGCGACCAAAACTATTTCCAACTCGCGGCTGTTTTCGAGGTCAGAACGATCGAGGAAAACTGGTTGAGGTTTCGTCCACCTACGTGACTGGTCAGGAAATTGCTAAGGTGTACGTCTTAGTTTTATTTTTTGATGCAGTTCGAATATCATACAGTGCCGCGGGTTTTCCTTTTCACGAATTCAACGAGCATTGGTCAACAAAAGTCGTATAGCTTTTGAGCGAGCTGTCAAAAATAAGCTTTTGATAAAATCTAGTAGTTAAAAATATAGTTTGTAGTTGCATTGGGTATTCTGTTCGTATTATGAGAAACTACATGGTAAGAGTAAGGCCACATGCTAAGAGTTGAGTTTTATGAGCAAAAACGGCGTTTATTAACTTTTACCACAAAGCCTAGTGTTGCTAAAATTGGATAAATACAGTAAAAAGTAGCTGGCAGTGATGTCTTTATTTTTCTATCTGAAGAAAAGACATTTCTTAAAAAGGAAGGCATAGAACGGGTTTTCTTAGCAAGTTAGATCCGAAAATTGCAAGATCCAAATAGCGATCTCATCGACAATAATACAACTATTCTCCCCTAATTCTGAGTGTGAGGAAATAAATAAGGAGAAGTGGAGATAAGTTAGGGCCCTGCTCCATATCAGCGTAAAACGCGATCGAAACCGAAGGCAGAAACCGAAAGTCTTGGTACTTTCCATAGGAACACTATGTAATCCATTTTACGTTTCTGCTTTATTTTTCTGCTTTACGTCAATGTGGAGCAGGGCCCTTAGAGTTCATCCTTAATCCTAACTTATTCACCCCTAAATAAGTATCTACATCTCTAATGGGGAGCTCCAAATGATCATTATATTCCTTCAATTACTCGGTGAGGTCATCAAACCCAAAACTTAAGATTGCCTGATAACGGATCATGGATGGAGGAATTGAATGTATCCATAAACTATTTACTACTGCATAGCCACTGATAAAATAACTGAAGGAAAATAAATTACCGTTAATTTATGATTGATAAGTTAGAGACTTACAGCAACGTTTATTTTCATCCAAAAATTAATAACAATCATGCAAAATGTTTATCAGAAAGACACTTCTGTCATCAAAATTATTCTTCAGTTTTTGGCAGAGATAGCCTCCCCCCCCCTCGCGCCCACCCTAATACACTCACGATTTATTTATTTATTTTAAAATTAGCACTTTGTAGTTGTTTTTGAGATTTCCGAAACTTTCCTAAATTTCCGTATTTTGTCGTTAGCTAACTAAAATTACAATCGAACCTGTTTATCTCGAACCTGCTTGTCACGAAAACCTCTCTATGTCGAAAATTTTCAATTTCCTTGCTTTTACAGCATAAATTTAATGTTTTTTCTCACGTTTATCTCGAATGGTTTTTCCCGAAAACCTCTATAGCTCGAATTTTGACGACTCTCATCTTTGGATTTCATCTTCTGCCACCTTTATCAATGGTATAACTCAGAGACAAAAATCATCTTCTGCACAATCATTCAAAGACTATGTTCGTACTTAAAGGCATGCATTCACTTGCTACCGATATAGTCGTCACAATTAGTAAAACGTGGACTCACTACATGTTGTACGGTAAAATATTCAACAACATCAATGCAAAACAATCTATTAAGTATTTCACTTTGCTCCAATTGCGTATTTTTGTAAATTTTATCACAACCTCTGTATCTCAAAACCTCCGTGTCTCGAATTTTTCTTCTGTCCCGTAAAATTCGAGATAGACAGGTTTGACTGTATATATATATATACAGGGTGTCCACTCCAATTGTGGACCAATAACTAATTTCTAAACCGTTAGAGATAAGCATATAGTTTATTTAGGAAAAAATCTCCAAATTATGAAAGGACTTTTGGGTCCATTCAATGTTTTTCAAAAAATCAAATTTTGAAAGAGTTACGAAATTTAAATTTTTATACAGCCCCCCAGTCCTATCAATCATATTTAGTAAAACATTCTTGACACTGTAACGTTTAAAACTAAAAAAAAATCGCTCTTCTACCACAAAAATTGACCGAGTTATGACGTTTTGAAAAATCAAGATTTTGAAGGATTTCGCATACGGTCCCTTAAGCGATCTCTCGATGGACGTATGAAAACAATGCAAAATCTTGATTTTTCAAAACGTCATAACTCGGTCAATTTTTGTGGTAGAAGAGTGATTTTTTTTTTAGTTTTAAACGTTACAGTGTCAAGAATGTTTTACTAAATATGATTGATAGGACTGGGGGGCTGTATAAAAATTTAAATTTCGTAACTCTTTCAAAATTTGATTTTTTGAAAAACATTGAATAGACTCAAAATTCCTTTCTTAATTTTGAGATTTTTTCCTAAATAAACTATATGCTTATCTCTAACGGTTTAGAAATTAGCTATTGGTCCACGATTGGAGTGGACACCCTGTATATATATTTTTTAATTTATTTTATTTTTTTTTTTTTTTTTTGCATTTGTTAAAAAAAAAATGTTTGGAACAAGACAGTAAACAGCAAAATGTTTACTGAGTTTTACCCATTTTCTTCTAAAATTTCAATATATTTTTTAAACGCCCATAAATAGGTATTAATGCCCTTAAGCTCTAACGTAACATTAGGTAAACTTGTAAGGGTTAGAATAGTGGAGAGACTGGTAGTGTACTCGCAGTTAGTTAATGATAAAAAAAGTCGTAAAGGAAAAAATATCAAATAAGGAAAAAAAAAAAAAAGCTTTTTTGTTCAGCTTGTAAGCTTCCCGTGGCCCCGTGGGGCAGACAAAATCTGTTCACGGGCGGGATGAGACCCGTGGGCCGTAGGTTGGAGACCTCTAAACGAGAAAGTGATTGGTTAAAGGTCTTGTAAGAACTCGGTTTGCGGAGCACAGCCGTTGTTTGCTGGGATAAATGTAATAGCTAAGTTCTTCAAGCAGTTACTCTGGGGCATACTTATCTATCTTGATGGTATGCGTTGACCTTTGGAACATTCCCGGATGTCTGCTTATCAAAATCAGACCGGAATCTCACCTTCCAACATAAGTAGTGCTACGGGAATGCTTTGTACAAACCTTGATACTTCAACTTGCTATCTTTCATATTTTCATTAATTTTAACCCTTCACTGCACGGTGTGCCAGATCTGGCACAAACCAAATAAACCCTCATATATTCCTATGATTTTTAAATGCAGTTAAACTGGGCTTTGTGCCCCTTCTGGAACATTGCTGTAATAGTTTAGTGTGGTTTTTTATGCACTAGTTAGTTGCACTAGTCTAGGTATTACAGTTCTTGCTTTTGAAAGAAAGAGTGTCTGCATTTCCGTTAGAAGTGTGCTTAGTCATTATTTCCTTTGTTCTAAAATTGCTTACACACACTTAGTGGAAAATTTGTTTATACCACTTATGGCACAAAACACATTGTAGATTATTACACTTATCGGTATACAAAGCATATGCTATGTGCTTTGTACCATATATAGAATAAACAATTAAGACATCATTTTTGGTGCACATTTTTAAGATTAATTTTTTTTTTTTTTTTTTTCATTTTTCCTGAACTCGGGGCTATTTAAAGGTAACATATAATTTTTTTCATGAAAATATAAAAAATCGTGCAGTGAAGGGTTAAAGCACTAACTCCCTTGAAAATAGGAATGGAAAATCCTAATGGAAATTCCTAAAAATGTGTTTCGAACATCATAAGGCATAAAACTCTAAAAAGTTTAACCATAACGAACAAATTTTTAATTATTTCCAATAAAATTGCATCATGTTTTGAACGAATTAAACAAATCACTGCAGCATTAGTTCTCATGCAATTAAATTTGCAATCTTTCTTTCGGAAAAAAACTTTTCAACGATTGATAAAGATTTCAGTCAGTGTTTCTGTACTAATTTCTATCCTTTTTGAAAGGAATCAGACTCCAATAGTCTTAACCTTTTCTATTCCCAAGCATATGCACATCCAGTGCAGTCGAACCTGTTTATCTCAACCTGCCTTATCTCGAAAACCTCTCTATGTCAAACTTTTTAAATTTCCCTGCTTTTCAGGTGTCACTCATGTGGACAATAGCTAATTCTAACCGTTAGGAAAGCATAGTTATTTGGAAAATCTAAATTATGAAGAATTTTGGTCTATTCAATGTTTTTCAAAAAATCAAATTTTGAAAGAGTTACGAAATTTTAATTTTTATACAGCCCCCCAGTCCTACCAATCATGTTTAGTAAAATATTCTTGACACTGTAACGTTTAAAAATAAAAAAAAATCACTCTTCTACCACAAAAATTGACCGAGTTATGACGTTTTGAAAAATCAAGATTTTGCATTATTTCATGACGTCATCGAGAGATCGCTTGAGGGACCATATGCGAAATCCTTCAAAATCTTGATTTTTCAAAACGCCATAACTCGGTCAATTTTTGTCGTAGAACAGTGATTTTTTTTTAGTTTTAAACGTTACAGTGTCAAGAATGTTTTGCTAAATATGATTGATAGGACTGGGGGGCTGTATAAAAATTTAAATTTCGTAACTCTTTCAAAATTTGATTTTTTGAAAAACATTGAATAGACCCAAAATTCCTTTGATAATTTGGAGATTTTTTCCTAAATAAACTATATGCTTATCTCTAACGGTTTAGAAATTAGCTATTGGTCCACGATTGGAGTGGACACCCTGTATATAACATAAATTTGATGTTTTTTCTCATGTTTATCTCGAATGATTTTTCCCGAAAACCTCTATAGCTCGAATTTTGACGATTCTCATTGTTAAATTTCATCTCCAGCTACCTTTATCAATGGTATAACTTGGAAACAAAAATCATCTTTTGTCTGTCATTCAAAGACTATAATCGTACTTAAAGGTATGCATTAACTTGCTAACCGATCTAGTCATCACAATTAGTAAAACGTTGACTCACAACCTGTCGAACAGTAAAATATTCAACAATATCAATGCAAAATAATCTATTAATGGTATAACTTGGAGACAAAAATCATCTTCTGCACTATCATTTAAAGACTATAATCGTATTTAAAGGTATGCATTAACTTGGTAACCGTTATAATCATCACAATTAGTAAAACATGAACTCACAACATGTCGTACAGTAAAATATTCAACAATATCAATGCAAAATTATCTAAATTTTGACGATTCTCATTGTTGAATTTCATCTGCAGCCACCTTTATCAATGGTATAACTTGGAGACAAAAATCATCTTCTGCACAATCATTCAAAGACTCTGTTCGTACTTAAAGGTATGCATTAACTTGTTAACCGATATAATCATCACAATTAGTAAAACGTGGACTCACAACATGTCGTACAGTAAAATATTCAACAATATCAATGCAAAATAATCTATTAATGGTATAACTTGGAAACAAAAATCATCTTCTGCACCATCATTCAAAGACTATGTTCGTACTTAAAGGTATGCATTAACTTGCTAACCGATCTAGTCATCACAATGAGTAAAACGTGGACTCACAACATGTCGTACAGTAAAATATTCAACAATATCAATGCAAAATTATCTAAATTTTGACGATTCTCATTGTTGAATTTCATCTCCAGCCACCTTTATCAATGGTATAACTTGGAGACAAAAATCATCTTCTGCACAATCATTCAAAGACTCTGTTCGTACTTAAAGGTATGCATTAACTTGTTAACCGATATAATCATCACAATTAGTAAAACGTGGACTCACAACATGTCGTACAGTAAAATATTCAACAATATCAATGCAAAATAATCTATTAAGGTATTTCAGAATAGCTGTGGACATTTCTGTCCGTGTATAAATAGCTGCCTTGAACATAGTGTTTACGCAGTCAGTGTTTCAGATTTGACAGGTGAACTCGTTTCGTTCGCTGCGAAAAGTTGTTAGCTTATGTCAATTGCATAATTACTGTCATGTTTGATACGATGTCTGAGTTACTGTTGAGAGTACAGTGTACTGTCTTGTACTAATTGCGGATGTTGTAGCAATTGATCTGCTCACAATTTAATATGACATCTTGTAATAAAGTTATGTTACTTCCTCAAGATTGGAATGCTCATTTGAAGAAAGTTGAAGGTGCTACGGACTCGTTACAATATTCAACAATATCGATGCAAAACAATCTATTAAGTATTTGACTTTGTTCCAATTGCTTATTTTTGTAAATTTTATCACAACCTCTGTATCTCGAAACCTCCGTATCTCGAACTTTTCGTCTGTCCCGTGAAATTCGAGATAGACAGGTTTGACTGAATACAGGTATTGCATCTTCTTCCAGATACAAATGAAGTACTGTCCACTGAATCAGAATTATTCCTCCCTTCTCATTTTCGACCTTCCCTATTCAGCTAAAAGTTCGCTCAAGATCCAAAATTTCAAATTTTTACCATAAGATGGGGGGAGGAGAGACAAGTGTATATACAGTGACCTCTCACTTATGCGCCGGCCCAAGGGACCAACAGAAAAAGGCGCATAAGTGAGAGAGACGTATAATTGAACAAGTCTATTTAAAGGACTAAAACGCAACATAGGTTCTAATGAGAGATTGAATTAGAATCTTTCTATGGAAAAAGGACATATTACTACGGTTTGGCAATAACTGTAGCTTAACTATAATGATAAAGAGAAAACACAAATTGTAGCACACCTAATTACAAACTGTTCCTTTAAAACGATCCGTAATAGGTAGGGCCGTGGTGGCCCGATCGGTAAGGCATCGGACTCGTGTCCGAAAGGACCCGGGTTCGATCCCAGCCGATCAAAGATCCACCGTCTTGATTAATGGTGACTGGGAGGCGTTAAAAATGTCGTAGTCACAAAGTCCTCCAAGTGAAACGATACTTCTGGGGGTGCTAGGGCCTATGGTTTGCTCGACCCTAGGTTCTGGTTCAAAATTAAGAACAGAGCGCTCTTCAGGGTCCTATCCCGGTTAAACCACTAAGCTGGTAGGTACGGGGGACCCTGGAGGGTGAAATGAAATGAAATCCGTAATAGGTAATTGTCCCTCTCCGAACTCTATAGTTCATGTGGAAAAAATGCCATTCGCGAGCAATAAAGGCGAAAGATCAAAGAGGAAAGGGAAAAAAAATCTTATTTTTTAAAGTAAATAAATTAAAATGTTCACATTTTTCGGAAAATTCGGCGCATAAGTGAAAAATTGATCTTTAGAGCAACGCATAAACGAATGATACTATCCTTATTTTGCCATGGAGCGTGCTGTGACCATTCAAAATCGTCGTATAAGTGGAAAAGGCGCATAAATGAGGCGGCGTATAAGTGAGAGTTCACTGTATTCAATGTACTCTCTCTCAACTTTCTGAGGTTCCATCATTTCAACTACTGTTTGCGTATTGTGCCCCTGGAAGCCACGAACGCTTCCATTTGAAAAAAGGGGAGATAGGTTTAGGATGCGCACTTCCCGATGCCTTCAGTTTTTGTTCGCTCGCTACTTCCTCGTTGCATTTCCCCCCTATTTCGAGTAAGTCAGCAGAGACTTGGCGCTTGCGCAGATTCGACGGAGGTCTCGCGAAAAAATGTTAGACAGAATTGTTGCGTTTTCGTCTTTTCTTATTTATTAGTGCTTACCATCAACGGTTTTTTTTTTTTTTTTTTTGTGCTTAAATCTGTCCTGTGTTTGTCAGGAGGCAAGGCGCACAGTACGCAGTCATCGATCGGTAAGGCGTCGGACCCGTGACCGGAGGGACCCGGATTTGATCCCAGCCAATCAAAGATCCACCGTCTTAATGGTAGCTGGGGGACGTTAAAAATGTCGTGGTCACAAAGTCCTCCAAGTGAAACGATACCTCTGGGGGTGCTGGGGCAGGGATTTGCTCGGCCCTTGGTCTGATTCGAAAAGAACAAGCGCTCTTCAGGGCCCTACCCCGGTTAAATCACGAGTTGTGGTAGGTACGGGGGACCCTGAAGTGTATGAAGTATAGTACGCAGTCCTCATGTATGTCGAAGCTGATAGCTTCTGTATAAAAAAAACGTTTTTTGCGCATAACACTTCAGTGAATTCAGCAGTAGGCCGATTGTTTGTATCTTGATGACTATACCTTATTGATGACTTTAATCCTACCGATAAATTCTGTTCAAACAGTTCTTGCTTTTACAGAAATAGTCTGCTTGTTTTTTGAAGCTGATAAAATGTTATTGGGCATATATACTGATGGGAGGAAACTGAACTGTGTACTAATTTACGTACACAATTTGTGAACTAAGAAACGAATGGGGAGGATAATGTGGGGAAACATGATCACTCAAATCAGTTTCGGAATACAGTGGAACTCCGATAACTCGACACGCGAAAACTCGACAACCTCAGTAAATCGACATTTATTTTTCCAACGGTTAGCTCAATGTTAATTTCAATGGGGGAAAACCCTCTAACTTGACACTCATTAACAACAACCTCTATAAGTCGACATCCACTCAGGGGCGTAGGAACCGGGGGAGCTGGGGGAGCTCCGGCTCCCCTGGAATATTTCAAGCCGGCTCAACTCCCCCGGAAAAATTCTATCACTACAATTTTTTGCAGTACATTATTCAAAATTTTACTTTTCCAAAGCCCTCTCCCCGCCAAAATCATTACGGAACATTTGAACTCTCGTTTCTCGGGCTTTAATTTTCTAAAATTGCCGGAAAATCTTTCAGACATTGAGAACAGATTAAAATTGCATTTTTGGAGCTTCAGTTTTGAAAAACAGCTGTGCCCTTAACGTTACCAAATGTACCAGAAATTGTCTACAATCGTTTTTTAAAGCTACAATATGGAAATTTTCTGGGAGAAATTTGAGACTCCCTATTTCCGCACGAATATTACTTCTAAAGCTAAGTTTATATTACTAATGTAAAAGTATGCACTTAAACTTGCTGTCTTTTTGAGAAAAGAGATATTAGTTATGTTTTTAAATTCTTTTCATTCACATCAAGTTTGTTTGAATATTTATGATTTCAAAAATTGAACTTTTGTGTACAAAGGGTGGCAAAGTGAGTCTCGCTCCCCCCCCCCCCCCCCTGAAGCACCAATATTCGGCACTGCGCTCAGCTCCCCCTACTTTTACCAAGTTCCTACGCCACTGCTTTGTCCCCTTTTCGCTACCGATATTCTTTCAGGGTGAATACTGCTGCTTATGGGAAAGTTGATTCATTGTTTTTCGGAAAGAGCTTTTTTTAAGAATTTAAACTAGTAACAATAGGAGACAAGCTCTACACTTTGTGCTGTTGGCGCAGTCCCCTAGATAGGAGTTACAGAATCGTATCCAGGGCAGTCCTCAAGAAAAACAAGGCCAGCATGTCACATGTTTTTCAAACCAATGTGAGCAGGGATTTTCTCTTTGATAGATCCGATTGACAAGGAGTTCTTATCTATTTTTTAAAAATATGGATTTATTCCTAATAACGTACGTATTTAAAATTGCTTTATTTATTTTGAAATGTTGTTTTAAAACAAAATCAAACAAACAAAAAGAAAGGAAGGAAGAATCATTCTCTGAAATTCATTTGTTTACGTTTATGGTAAGCACTAACAATTAAGCAATGCAGAAAACACAACAATAGTTGAAATTATGGAACCTCAATAAGTTGACAATAGCTTAACTCGACACATTTTCGTGGGTGTCGAGTTACCGAGCGAGGTTCCACTGTAGATGTACTGATGAGCTCCGCGGTACAACAATGATGAATTCCACTCCTTATCTTCTTATTTGTGAAATTTTGTTACAAAAAGGAAATGCAGAAGCTGTGCTCTCATATCGCTGCTTGAAATGAACAACGGCATATCTGCAAAAATCGATTTTTTTTTTCATTACATCAAAAAATTCTGTTTTTTTTTACTCTTTCTTGTGGTATTATCGGCATATCTCCAGTTTCAAAATACAGTGAAACCTGTGTATAACGATACTGTACATAACGATAAACCTGCCTATTACGATATTTTGGTTTGGTCCCAGCCAACAGTTTGAGCTTTTTGCTCAAACTGTCTACAATGATAATCTGTCTATAACGATATTTTTTCTCGGTCCCTTGAGTATCGTTATACACAGATTTCACTGTATCACGCAGCAATCGTTAATATCGTTGTGCATAGTTATTATTTTGGCGCGCTTTTCCCAGTAAACAACGACACAGCCGCCATTGTGTCAGTTCTGAATAAGTGCGTGGAGTGTCTATCATCTATGTCTATGTAAGTTGATTCGACATAAGTACCCTTAATACCATTTTACTTCAAAATGCCGTTTTACTGCAAAAACTTTGAAACGCTCTCGTGAAAAAGTCGTGTTTTGCAGATATGCCGTTGTTCATTTCAAGCAGCGATATGTGCTTGGAATATAATATACATATGTCTTGGGAATCAGATGAAAAAGATAGTCATACAATCAAAACTTCTTGCATCAATCTTGACATATCTTTTGATATTGTACTGACGGCGTCCATATTACGTATTTTGTTCTGCATACAGATTTACAAATCAATACCGTTATAACAAGACGTATGCAACATTACATACTTCTTAACATATCAATACTGATTTCGTCCTGCAATATCAAGATTGTATAAGGATTTAAAAATCAATACTGCCATAACAAGACGTATGCAGAGCCCGATCATTCTGACATTGGACATGGGGCACATTTCTATTTCAGGGCCCCCACCCCCTTCTCATATCAGTTACGTGTTACGAGTAAAAAAATTCTTACAATACCAGAATGAAATAAAAGTTTTGTGCAAAGATCGAACTTAAAAAAATAAATAATAATGCTATCAAATTATTAAGAGAAAAATATACGTCGACATACACAGTAGGCTTTTAGTATTAATAGTAAAATATACAGTAGGCATTTAGTATTTAGGAGGCGTTGGATAAAGTAAGGCGA
The DNA here is from genome assembly GCA_038373865.1 of Uloborus plumipes. Lineage (NCBI taxonomy): Eukaryota > Metazoa > Arthropoda > Arachnida > Araneae > Uloboridae > Uloborus > Uloborus plumipes. The sequence continues at coordinate 221,805 of JAXGGA010000273.1, forward strand.
TTTTGGGCCCCCTGAAATCTAAGAGGAGGGGCCTGTGCCCCTGCGGTAATCAGGCTCTGGACGTATGCAATATTACATACATCTTAACATAGCTACCGAGCTAATTTTGCTGACCTTCAGCTAGTGGCTAGGGCTGAGACCTTTGTGGACAAGTTTAAGCGAACCGGTCAGTCTTTCCTCCTCAACAGGTTTTGAATAGCCTGGAGAGCATTTTTAAACCCTCCCTCTGGCACGCTCCTTCTTTAGAAATCCTTTTCTTTCACCTGCTGGCACTACCAAAACACTTCGTCTACGCTTTGTTCTGTTATCAGACAGTAGGACTTCCAGGGGGAGAAAATAAAATAGCAATGGAATATTCTGGTGAAGGAATATTTAAACCAACCAAAATGACCGAAACACATTGCCATCGAGATCGAGCCATACAGGAACGATTTAGAAATTTTACGATAGTAGGTCCAATCGCGGAACCAAAGGTATCCTTAAGCAGCGTTTTGCGGGCTTTTAATTTCAAGAGATTATCGGTCAAGAACTCCAAACAACCTATTTTGTATCCAATTATTACATTTCTTACCTCTTCCTTCCGATTTGTGTGTTCATATTTTAATCAGGACCAGATCCTAAATCAGGAATTGGATTCACCTTCGAGTAAGTTAGAAATAATTGAAGCGGTCTCCTTAGCACTTGAAAGCATTCACGCGATTTAAGAAGGTGCAGTAGACCTTCAACAACACCGCATTTTTGCCATATTGCATATCCTATAGGCAGTGAGGAAGTAAACCACTTTTTAAAAAATGCTAGACTAAGCAAGAAACAGCTAGTTGTACAATATACATATTGCTTTTGGTTTCAACTAAAATACAATAATCAAATGAAAACTATATTTTCTTGTAATTTTCTTTAATAAGACAACTTTCGCGTGCTTGAGCTCAACTAATTAACTGCTGTTTTTGAATAATCACGTTATAGCAAGCTTCTTGCAATCGTCACCTCCAACTTGCACTGTAAATGGATGGAGGCATATTCCAAAGACTTCATATTTGTATTCTTCTTGTGAAAGATCGTACCACGTAAGTCTACCCTCCAAATGGATTTGATACATTCAACTTTGAAAACAAGAAAAATGACAGAATTATCTTCCCGCTTTGTATGTCTTGATCTATCAGAGATGTTCTGGTTAACATTCCTTACGTGTCTCAAAATTCTTCAGGACATGTTATAAAGCTTTCTTTCTTGAGGAATACTGCATTACAAACAGTTCCTGATTAGCACACTGTCCTGCCTGTCCGTGGATCTGGGCACCACAATTTTAGAGGCACCAAAATTGAGTAAATTTCTTTATTTTTACCTTCTTTTTGCAAACAACTTCTTTAAAAATGTGTGAATTTTTTCGTGAAAGGGGCACCAAATCTAACCAGGACTTAGGTATCAGTTTTGCTTGATCGGACCCTGATTGCAAACTTTCCAGCTTTTTCATTTCCCGTGCAAACTCTTAGTACGTTCACTTTTCTTTTTTTTTTTTTTTTTTGGAACTTTACCGGACAAACTATGTCTCCTTTTGAAAAAAAATAAAACAAAGAAAGCATTTCAGGTGCCTGTAGAGCATCGATTCCCAACCTTTTTGAGCCCATCGCCCCCCCCCCCTTTATACACTGCTCGACATTGAAAATGCAACACCAAGAAGGAGTGGTCAGAAATTGATGAAATTTGGTAAGAAGACAGAGACAGCATGGAACAATAAGTGATATTTATTTTAAAATAAATAAGCAAAATTTAGAGCGAGGACGGCGTCGGCTCAGTAAGAAGTAGGACCACCGCGGACAGCGATGCACGAAGAAACACGTCTAGGCATGGAGTCAATGAGCCTGCGGATGGTGTCCTGAGGGATGGCACTCCATTCCCTTCCAACCATTTGCCAAAGTTCGTCCTCTGAACGAGGCAGTGACAGGTTCTGCAAACGGCGTCCAATCACGTCCCACACATGTTCGATTGGTGACAAGTCAGGAGAGTATGGTGGCCAGGAAAGCATCTGTACACCTCGTAGAGCATGTTGGCTGATTCGAGCACTGTGAGGCCGGGCGTTATCCTGTTAAAAATTGCATTTGGCAGACCCTGAAGGCAGGGGATTGCCACCGGCCGCAGTACATTATCTACATATCGTTGGGCCGTCATAGTGCCCCGAATACGAACAAGAGGTGATACGGAATTGTATGCAATAGCGCCCCAAACCATTATGCCACGTTGTCGCGCTGTGGGGCGTTCCACAGTTACTGCCGGATTCGATCTTTCTCCACGTCGACGCCACACACGTATGCGATGACTATGGCTGAACAAACAGAAGCGGGATTCATCTGAGAACACTACGGTTTGCCATTCTGCCATCCACGTCGCTCTGGTCCGGCACAGTGGCGTATCCAGGAATTGATTTTGGGGGGTGCAGTGGCGTAGAAACTTTGTAAAAACAGGGGGAGCTCGGTGCGGCGCAATGCCAGATATTGGCATTTTCTTACATTTTTAACATGAACTTTGTTTTAGATGTAATATTTGCTTAGACATAGAAAGTAGCAAATTTCTTCCCCGGAAAAATTTCCAAACGGTAGTTTTAAAACAATGACTTCAGAAAATTTTCGGTGACTTTAGAGGATAGAAATTTTTCAAAATAGAAGTCTTAAAAGCGAATTTTAGGCCATCTTTGGTCATATCAGGGGCAGAAACTGGGGTAGCAATATCATCCCAGATAAATTTTCTAAATTGTAGGTTTGAAAACGTAATATTGGACGATTTTTGACAATATTAAGAATATGTGAAGTTCCTGAGGATGACAAATTCTTAAAAAATGCGTTTGTTCTATTTAATTTGCACAGTATTGTAGATCACATTTTTGAAATCAGGATTCAGGTAAAAAATGTGCTACAAAAGTTGTAGCAAGAAAATTTTCCTGAGGAGCTGAGCCGGTCTGAAATATTCCAGGAGGAGCTCGAGCTCCCCCAGCTCCCCCGGTTCCTACGCCCCTGGGGGGGTGCACATCGAACATCGACACTGTGATGAGAAAGGAAAAAAAATCAAGAAATATGGTGAAACTTTAAAAACGCAGTATTTCGATTTAATTTTTTCTATTGAACGTTGCTCAAAGTTTTTTTTTTTTTTTTTTTTTTTCCACAAAAATGAATATCATGCAAGAACAATCAGGCGCGGGTACATCGCTCATTTTCCTCTTACATTTCCACAATTACGGAATAACAATTAGTTTTGCTTCTTATTGTCGAAAACGGAAAATAATATGACAATATTTCAGTGTCCATAAAGTATTTTTCATTGAAAAAACCTGAAGCATATTTACATGAAGGTTACATGTTTTTTCAAAAATCGGTGCCACTATTTTTTATAGTCTTACAAAATCTTGGGGGGTGCATTGGTCCCTTGGCACCCCCCCTGGATACGCCACTGGTCCGGCACCATTCCAAACGTTGGAGTCTGTGCTGTGAGGTCAATGGCAGTCTTCTTAGCGGGCGCCGTGATTGCAGGCCACGTGCAACCAGTCGACCGGAAATGGTTCTGGTCGACACAGGAACATCCGGGGTACCTTGCACGTGCTGCAGAATCGACGTACAAGTGACTTGCGGGTCCGCCACAGCCAGGCTCGGACTGGCCCGCCTGCCCGCAAGCCCTATGGCAGGTGCGCCCTTCTTATTGAACAATGCGGACGCCTTCTCCGAAACTAAAAAATATCTTGATCAGAAAATGAGAGCGAAAGTTATCCAACGCTGCTTCGAAAGCGACATGATGTACCACACACAGTGAGTCATTGTTGCTTTCAGGAACAAACAATACCCAGCAAAAGGTTGAGCGACCACCCAGAGCGCCAAAATCAATGCTTGAATGTTCGACCTTGAATGATTGCGCGGCATTTTCTACGGAATCGGGACAGTTTTATGGTTTTATTGCTGGAAGATTAGACCCAAGTGCTCCTCTGTTCCCATTTTGCAACAGCGTGTTTGGATCTCAGAATACTGTGTATAGCAGACAATGGCAAAGTGGGTAGTGAGGATAAAATGTAAACAAATACTTAGGCTGGAAAACATACAACAATAGAGGAGGCAATAGGCCCTGGCTATAACTATGGCTTAAGCTAAACGCCAGTGATCTAAAAAAGGGAAAAACAAGACAAAAACAGGGGGGGGGGGGCGAGCGATTCGGGAGTGATCGTGACTCCAACACGAAAGCATCATCATTTCAGTTAAATTCAGTTTACTATGTGGAGCTCTGGTGCTATTTATAAAAAACAGAAGTTAATTTTTCGGCTATTGGACATCTCTATGATTTAGGTGAGAAATGAAACCGAGTTTTATCTATTGTTTGCCATGCTTTGATTTACTTTTGCGTCATTTTTTAGAAAACAGTTTTTAAAAGAGCAAAAACATTTTTTTTTGAAACATCGGATAATCGGCCGATTAATCGGCTCAACCGATTAATCGGCCGATTATCAATAGCCTATTAATCGGTAATTGGCCAATTTGTTTATCAGTGCATCCCTTGCTTAAACCTTAGAAATCTCCTTGAAAATTTTTAATTTCATCTGCTCTGAATTTTTCTTAGTAATATCCTTCTTTGTTATATTGATTTTGCTCCTAAGGTTTTTCATCATTTTTATCATTTTATCTATTCTGATTATCTCCTTACTCAGTCTAAAAATTAAATTTTCTTGGTCAGTACAGTAGGCATTTTTAAATTAGTAGTTATTGTTTTCTCAATTAGTAACTGAGTCGCTGTATTTAGGACTTTCTTTTTTTTTTAAATGAAAACAATGGGCACCAAGCTAAAAAAAATGGGTGTGCAGAAAAGCTCTACAAAATTAGGCCTGTTGCTATAGTGTGTGCAATTTTTTTATAAATTCGAAAAAGGAAAATTAAAATTAATATTGCTTCAACCTAGAGCTCCTTTAGAGGACAGGCTGACTTGTCCGACATTTTGGTTCCAAGACATTCTTGGTTCAGCCGTGTTACAGGTATTTGAAACACATTAATATTGTACTTGGTTACTCTGGCGTAAAATAACTTGTGATTAGTTGGATAAAGCACCATATTAGATAAATTTAAAAAGACAATTTATTTCACGAATTTAGAAACAGTTTATTGGGAAATGTTTCATGAAATTGGGTCTATTTTCATATTGCACTTGTTTTAAGCCTGAGTTTATGAAATGTTTTTGTCATATGGACAAAAACAGTCAAATATCATCTATGCAGCTACAATTCAAGCTAGCTTCCACTTTTCTTCAATGCAACTTGAGTACAGATACCAGTGGTTCCACGCCCACCGTTTTGGAACCAAAATGTCGGATGAGTCAGCTCCCCTCTTATAGGAGCCTTACTTCAACCATGAGTTGTTGTAAGAAAGTGTAAAGCGTGTACTCATAAATAAATATTTAAAAAAAATCATCAATTAAAAAGGTTGAAGTTCATACATTTTTTTTACTATAGTTATACATTAAATAAACATATTACGTTCTTAAAAACACACATAATTAGAAGTAAATACATTACTCATACCTAAACATAAACAGTAAATATTTAGATTTTGTCATCAAGCTGGCAAATAAAAATGGGTAGCTGTCAGATTTGAAAATACCATTACTTTAAGAGATTACTTAAAGAGTAAAACTTATTTTGAAAAAAAATCTGATATGTTTATCAATAAAATTGATTTTAATCGAAAAAAAATAATTAAATTTATGATTTGTTTTTCTTTATTTAAATATTTTCTCATGATTTTTATCTCATGTAACACAATCTAATTTAAAAAGTAGAAAAAATAATCTTAGAAAGCATAAATCGGCAGGAAACTGCAGAAATGTGTTTCGGAATTAGAGGGGAAAAAAGCAATTTTTAATGTAAAAGAAGTCAGCTTATGGAAGATTATGAAAGGTGTTTGCCAAAAGCCAATTTATTTATTTCCCTCCGTTTGTGTGTATTCATAGCGTAACAAAATTTGATTTGAATCATGTGAACTTGTTACTTTAAAATAGGCGCATCAAGGTCACAAATTTTCAGCGTCTCCATGGAAACTACTGATTCAATTCATTAATTTTAGGTTTACCGAGTTAGGTTTCCATGGAGATGACGCAAAATTTGTGACCTTGATACTCCTATTTTAAAGTAACAAATTACAGTTTGATTTTACATCACGCTACGAAAGTTTGTTGGTGAAATGACACTCAAAGTATAATAGTTGTGATTTTTTTAAAGTATCAATTGAAAATTAAATTACATTTATAACTGTAAATTAATTCATAACATAAGTTTCTAAAGTCATTAAAAAAAATAATCCGATTAAAATTTTAAAAGTCAGATTTAAATTAAAAAAATCCGATTTTTTAAAAAAATATTTTGAAAAAATCATAATTTTTTTATACCCTGGATATAAGACGTACTAAAGAAATCGTGTACGGCAGCTTTTAAATAGTTATTTCCTTATGTTTCATGTATATATTTGAATAATAAGGGTAATAATATCAGTATTGGTATCGATGTACAATGTAAATCCATTGCAGAAATACAGTTATTTTTAGCGGTCATACATACATAAGCGGTCAATACATAACAGTGGTAAGAGTTTCATTCTACTAAGACCAGCGGGTGACCGAGTTCCGCTCGAGGAAAATAGGTATCGAAGCTAACTCGAAGATTTAAATTTTTCAATTCTGATTTATCAAAACAATACATGCCATAAGAAAATTTGTGAAACCATTGCTGAAAAGATAACCGGTTGAAGTGCACCATTGTAAACTATTCTAAACAAAGTTAGAGTTTGGAAAGGGAACTATTCTATACAAAGATTAAGTTAAAAAAGTCATAAAAGTAAAATGTAATTGATGATAAAACAAACTATACAATTAAAGAAATGGTATAAAGTGAGCAGTGTAAAGATTGAAGTGTGTTGAAGTTCAATATTTTTGACAAATTTATTTAGAAAAACCAAACCTCGTGATTCCTCGTGGCCAAAAACCCCAGACCCCCAAGTTTACCGGAGTTAATTAATTCTGGGGCGATTTTCGACTTGGCAACCATTCCTCGTATTACCCCTAACGTGTACCAGGGGACCGAGCCCGCTCGGTTAAAAAAAAAAGAGGTTTGTAAACTCGTGTTTTTTTCTAAAGTGCGAAGTACTTATTTAGATAAACTTGAAAAGCATTTTTGAGCCTTTGGTTGCAATTACGCATTCAAAACAGCCGTAATTTATTTTAAAAAACACAACCCTATTTAATCCATGCTCACCGTAAAATCACACCTAATTTCATTTCATTTGGCGCCGAAGGCGCGGGAAGATTTGATGCGAATGTATGCTGAGTCTCTGTTCTCCAGTACGCATTTGGTTCCAGTTGGTTTTGACTTTCACTTCACTTCACACTCCAGGTCCTCCCTCCCCCCCCCCCTGCATACCACAACTCGCTTTTAACTGGGATGGGGCCCTGAAGAGCGCTCTGTTCATTTTTAACCAGGCCCAAGGGCCGAGTAAACCCTTGGCCCAGCACACCCCAGAGGTTTCGTTTCACTTGGAGGATTTTGTGACCACGAACATTTTTAACGTCCCCCAGCAACCATTAATGAAGACGGGGGATCTTTGATCGGCGGCTAAATGATCAACCCGAGACCCTCCGGTTACGAGTCCGACGACTAACCGATTGGACAACCGCGGCCTCAGGCCCCTATATAGACGAGCCGACGCATCAAGATTACCACAATGGATCCAGCGCGTGTGTAAGGATTGTCTTTTCTGGCCAGTTATCGCTTTTTGGTAACTTTTTACGTAAATTAACAAAGCTTGGCAATGTCCCGAAACTTTGCTCTGGTAACCCTAATTCCTCAACAATGAAAAATGAAAGTGAAAGTTAATAAGTTGGATCCAAAGTGGTGAAACTTAAGCTTGATGCATCGGCCTGTCTATATAGCGGCTCTACAGCTGCCCATTCCCAATTCTAACTTTATTTTGATCGATCTCTTTTAAATTTCAAAAACAATAACAATTCTAACATGTTGCCAAAAATCATTTGCCAAGTACCATAAAAACATAAATTTACGCTGATGTGATTAAATATGAAATCCATTGTTAAAACGTGGTTGCTATGAAACAGTATAACAATAAGAGTAATTATAAAGAAAATGGCGTAGTAAGAAATCTTCTCAAACTTTTCATGAATCCTATCTGTAAATCCGAACTGTTCGACCGTAGCGCTTCAAAACCGACGCCAATCGATTCCCCGTGGTCAAAAACCCCAGACCCAACAAGTTTACCGGAGTTTATTAATTCTGGGGCGATTTTCGACTTGGCAAACATCTCTCGTATTATAGTATAGGATTAAATTAAAAAAAAAAAAAAAAAACGACCGAATTGTCGACCTGATACGAAAATAAACTTCGCATTTCAAATTTAAATGTATTTAATTGTATTCAAGGGGACATATGAGAAACAAAGAAAAGATAGATAATCCCAGCTAGTAAAATAATTTATCGTTCATATACGTTAATGTAGTTAAGAATATTTTCAATAATTGGTTTTTGTAAGCAGCTGATGGTAAAACAATGCAAGCTATTAAACTAATCAGAAATGCGAATTACATTTTTCATGATTATTTTTTCATTTGAACTCAAATAGTTTCTTGTTATGAATATAATACTCATCATTTCTTAAATTATTATTGTTTTGTGTATTTAGTTTCATTGAATGGTGTGGAAGAAAAATTGAACATATTTTCAGTGATTGGGGGATCCCCCCCCCCCGTTGACATGCGCCCACAGAAACTTGGGGTGTGCGCCTTTTTTAGGGCCCAGTCCGACCCTGGCCACAGCTTGTCGGTGAATCCGTCGATCCAAGCGGTCTGACGTCACTCTGGCTGCACCTGCACCCCTCAATGTGGCTACATTTCCTCTTTCCAACCATCTCCGACACAGCCGATGCACAGTGCTTGCATCCATGTGGGTATCAGCTGCAATTTGACGTATGGACCAACCTCCCCTTCTCAGTCCGATCACCATACCCCTTGTAAAGTAGTCTATATGCTGGAAGTGTCTTCGTCGAGGACGGCGTGGCATTTCCTCCTATCACACGTATCCTTCGAGACAAAAACCAAATTTCTCCGATAATTAGTCTGGCAGAAAAAACAACATGAACATAGCCCACTTTTCAACTTCATTCTCTTATATCTTACTTCACGTGCGTCGGAGAGCTGCGCATTTCATATCATTTGCATAACTCAGTGACGTGCGTCTACGGTAAAATTTGCATGAATTTCTGACCACTCCTTCTTGGTGTTGCATTTTCAATGTCGAGCAGTGTAAATTGACTGACGTCTATCGCCTTCAACACCTTTTGCTCGAAAAAAAAACCCTAATTAGCGCAATTGAACATCAATATTATTGAAAATAGAAATGCTTAGTTTTAATTTGAATCAAAATTTGTAACTTTATTTAATTACTCTCAAACTAAAATAACAATAATAATTAATAAATAAGAGTACCTCTTTTCCGTTTTGCCCCTAAATTTTACAAAATGAACTTATAGTTATTTGAAAATAAATTTATAACTCAGACAATTAACGTACTTTTCAAAAACGGAAGTACATTTTTTGTGACTTTTTTTTTCTTTTTTTTAAATTGGAATATGGGTCAATTAGAAACACCTACACTTAAAATTGTGAAAAAAAAATTGAAAATTTATTATTTCGATGATGAGTGATGAAAAATCTCTAAGGTTCAATCGGGGTAAGAGGCGGAAACTCCTTGTGATTCTTGGCTGAACTTTGGACAATCGGTCTTGTAAAGCGTTTTCAATTTCGATATTCACTGGCTATCTATTATTATTATTTTATCTTTTAAATACTAATTGGCCCCCTATCGCCCCTCGTGTATTTGTCACCCGCTTGAGAATCCAAATCGCCCCTTTGGTGGCGATCAGCCCAGGTTGGGAACCACTGCTATACAGTCGTGCTAAGTGGTATCTGTAGCCGAGCTCAAACTGAGATATTACTCTTTAAAGTTTTACGCTACCATGTATTTGATTCAAATAAAATATTTCCGAACTTTTTAAAAAATATTTCCCGCTCTCAAATGACCATGGCAGGAATTCAAGTGAAACAGGCGATCGCAAATTGCAATCGCTACTGGAAGTGAATTACATTAGAACGTTTCTTGATAAAAACATCGTGACGTCAGCGTGACGTTTGCCTATGAAAAACGAGCTAGATAAAACGTCACAGCCTACTTGGCGAATAAGAGGAGATCGCTGACAGCTTGTGAGCTCTTATTGGCTCCACTCGTAGTGACGTCAGTGCGATTAGCATTTATTGCGATTGCAACTTATCCAAATTTGGGAATTTACGATTGCAATGGTGAGTTGCGATCGTCCGTGTTTCACTTGAATTCTTGCCCATATAATTTTGTATTTGGGTAAAATACGTCACAAAGAGCAACCTGGTGGCGATAACTCAATTTTGTTGTCTTGAGCAAATTAGAACCAGAGGGGACATGATTCAGTTATTTAAATTTATTAAAATGAGTGACGTTGCAGGGTTAGATTTTTGCACAGAAAGCAGGACAAGGGGTCATTGTTTAAACTGTTCAAATCTCAGGCTAATCAGGAAATTCGAAAAAAATACTATTTTAGCAGGGTAGTGGGAACTTGGAACAGTTTACCGGAAGAGGCGGTATAGTCAGGGATCCCTGATAGAGATTTTTCTGTTTATTACTATCAAGCTAATTTTTCGTGAGTAGCTTCATTTTAACGAGACGCCCAACTTTGCCTCTTACAACAATTCTCGATTGTGGTAGCTAACAGGGGTAGCAGGGATCAAATGTGTCGATTCTATGAGTCCCAAAAACTTATCACTAACTGTGACTTTTCTAATTAAATCTGAAGATAATTATTAACATTGTTGAAAAACATATTTGTCCTACAAGGTGTATGGTTTGATCAAAGAGTCCCCCTCCTTCCAACATGTATCGATTACGAGGTCATCAAAAGTAATTACTAACAACCCAAGTTTTTTTCTACTGCTTAGTTAATATGTATATAGTTTAACAGTCACATTGTCCTACAAATTGTGTGGTACGTTATCCCAGTCCTACGATCAGAAATTGTTAGAACCACGAGACCACTTTTTTTATTACTAACTGTAGGACAAAAATATTACATTATAGGTTAGTGTATTCTCTATCCAGATAAACCATTGTCCTACAAGAAAACAGGTAGGTATCACGAGTCCGACACGAATTGTAAATTTCGCTTTCTCTTTGAAATAAGTAAAAGCATCTGTTTTAGTTTTACTAATTTTATTTTCCAGTTAAATTTTTTGTGTATTTTCTTTGCATTCATAAAAAACAATTAATTTTCATCAGATTCTTCAGATAAATCATCATCTTCTTCACTAATCTCACTTTCATCTTTATCTTCTTCATTTTCGTCATTAGTGATATCTGACTCTGTAATAACATTTAAAAGATAAAGAAATTGCCCATTAATTAATTAATAAACGAATAAAAATAAAAATAGTATTAATAGGGAACCTTGTGAGTCAGAAGATAGGTCTTCAAAGGATGGACTTTGGGGACCATCAAACCAATAGTATTCGTATTTGCCGTCAATTATCGTCCATCTATAATTTTCCGGCAACTTTTTTGTGGGGCAGCGCATGTGTGCATTGCACCATACGTTACAGATAAATACAGTTCACTTAATTTGTTGCAGTAGTTCTAGCTTTGTAGGCGGCAAACTCAAAGGATCATATCCTACGATTTTCTTTAAAAAAATTTCTTCTTTTTCATTTTTCGCTTTATAGCCCTTTTCAAACAATTCGTATCTAGCTTTGTTGATGTCATTTTTCGTTTTTAATGAATATACTCTACATACGTACTCTTCAATACTTCGAACTAACTCATTCGATGTTGTAAATGATGTATGTTCACTTCGCAGGAGTTGAATAAAAGCCTCTTGAAATTTTTTATTTTTCTTTAAAATGATGAAAGGTCTCCTTTTTCCTTTACGAAAGAAAGCAGGATTGTAGTCATTTCCCGTAAAACTATGGCCGTCGAAATAAAGGATTTTTGCAAAACAAATTGCACAAAAGGCACTCCATTATTATTTTGGAGCATTAAAAAAAATCTTGACATTTGTTGTAAGAAAACAAACACGCGGTTGAATGAAACTTTTTTTTGCACGGTTATGGTCGACATTTACGGAGAATATGCTCTGGGCATGCGTACTGGCAAGGCTCAGCTATAATACCAAATTGTGCAAAGTAAATTTATTTTTACTTGTATTCATTTAAAATGTGTGTTCCAATGAAGTACCACAATAACGTACCACGAAATTTGAAGCGCAATGTGACTGTTAAATCAAATATTAACTAAGCAAAAATTTAAAAATCAGGTAATTTTTAATGATTCTTGATGATCTCGTAATCCATACATGCTGGGAGGAGGGGGACTATTTGCTCAAACCATACATTTTGTAGGAAGAATATTTTTTCCACTTATGTGAATAATTTCCTTAATATTTAATAAAAAATCAAGAGTTTGTGTTAAATTTTTGAGAACCATTAAATCGACATATTTTACCCCTGCTACCCCTGTTAGCTACCACAATCCAGAATTTCGTTTATGAAATTGTCGGGTGTCTCATCGAAACGGCGCAATTTAAGAAGATCCCGCTTGGTGCTGATTAGTTTTTCATCAGGGTGCTACATTTTTAGAACGTAGGACCGGGATAACGTACCATGCAATTTGTAGGACAATCTGACTTTTAAATTATATACATATTAACTAAGATATAGGAAAAAACTCAGCTGGTTAGTAATCACTTTGATGACCTCGTAATCGATACATGTTGGGAGAAGGGGGACTCTTTGACCAAACCATACACCTTGTAGGACAAATATGTTTTTCAACAATGTTAATAATTATCTTACAATTTAATTAAAAAAGTCACTGTTAGTGATAAGTTTTTGGGACTCATAGAATCGACACATTTGATCCCTTCTACCCCTGTTAGCTACCACAAACGAGAATTGTTATAAGAGGAAAAGTTGGGCGTCTCATTAAAACGAAGCTATTCAAGAAGTTTCAGCTTGATAGTAATTACTTTTTCATTAGGCATCTGTACTACATTTTTAGATCGTAGGACCGGAATAACGTACCACACAATTCGTAGGACAATGTAACTGTTAAATTATATACATATTAAGTAAGCAGTAGAAAAAAACTTGGGTTGTTAGTAATTACTTTTGATGACCTCGTAATCGATACATGTTGGGAGGAGGGGGACTCTTTGATCAAACCATACACCTTGTAGGACAAATATGTTTTTCAACAATGTTAATAGTTATCTTCAGATTTAATTAAAAAAGTCACTGTTAGTGATAAGTTTTTGGGACTCATAGAATCGACACATTTGATCCCTTCTACCCCTGTTAGCTACCACAATCGAGAATTGTTGTAAGAGGAAAAGTTGGGCGTCTCATTAAAATGAAGCTACTCACGAAAAATTAGCTTGATAGTAATAAACAGAAAAATCTCTATCAGGGATCCCTGACTAGTAAGAAGCATTGGAGTAGATAGCTTTAAGAGCAATTGATTTTCATTGGGGTCTTTAAATTTGACTAGGACCAGCCCAGTTGGGCCCAGAGCCTGTTGCTGGTCATCGCATTTGTATTTGTACAGTGAGCTCTCACTTATACGCCGCCTCCTTTATGCGCTTTTTTCACTTATACGACGGTTTTCATTGGTCCCAGCACATTCTATAGCAAAACAGTGATAGTATCATTCGTTTATGCGTCGCTCTAAAGATAAATATTTCACTTATGCGCCGATTTTTTTGTAAAATATTAAAAATGTATTTTATTTTCTTTCAAAAATAAGCATGTTTCTTCACTTTTCTGTTTAATCTTTCGCCTTTATTGCTCACGGAAGGCATTTTTCCGCATGAACTAGAGTTCGGAGAGGGACAATTATCTATTATGTATCGTTTTAAAGGGGACAGTTTGTGACTAAGTATGCTACAATTTTTGTTTTCTCCTTTAGCATTGTAGTTACGTTATAGTCATTGCCAAACCGTAGTAATATGTCTCTTGTCTATTGAAACATTCTTATTCACTCTCTCATTAGAACCTATCTAGCGTTTTAGTCCTTTAAATAGGCTTGTTCACTTATACGTCTCTCTCACTTATGCGCCTTTTTCTGTTCGTCTCTTGGGCCGGCGCATAAGTGAGAGTTCACTGTATTTGTATTTGTTAAAAAGTGCAGTTTCGACTTTTATGCTGAGCACGGCAGCACTGCTATACTGCCGTACTAACCACGAAACCGCGTCTGCACTTTTTAACAAAATTGAGTTGTGTTCACCAGGTGATTCTCTGGGATGTATTTTGCCTAAATACAATGTTTTATTGCCATTCGAGAACAGAAAATATTCTTTATTAAATTCTAAAAACATGTCACCCGAATCAAATGCATGGTGGTACGAAACTTTAAAGAATAATATATCAAGCAGTAAGTAACCGCCCCTAAGCAAGGGCTGAGGCAGAAACATGCAAAACACCGCCAACTCGGCTATTTCGATCCATGGACTGCAGTTTCGGTCTTATTATGCTCTCATCAGCATGGAATACGAAAGTAGTCGAGTTGGAGGCAAAAATCCTCTTACGAAGCAAAGAGCTAAAAAAACTGGTAGCTAATGTGAAATTAGAATACCAGCGAGCTCTCTTTTTAGCTTTATAAGAGGATTTTTGCCTCCAACTCGACTACTCTCGTATTCCATTCTGATGAGAGCATAATAAGATCGAAACAGCTGTCCATGGATCGAAATAGCCGAGTTGGCGGTGTATTGCAATAATATATCAGTTTGACCTCGACTGCAGATCCCACTTTTGCGCTTAGCATGGCAGTATAGCAGTGGTTCTCAAACTTTTCCCATTCACGACACCCTTTGAAGAAATAGAAATTTCTTAAGGCACCCATGGCCATCTCTTTGACGTATGGGTCATTCCATGTGAAATCAACAAGCCTCAAAACTTAACCATCACCAATTTCAAAAAAAATCATAGGGTTGAATACGTCTATAAAGTAATACAAAAAAAAATGATTTTTAAATTTTTTTTCAGCTGTTAGTTTTTTGTGGGAGACCTCCTAAAAAACTCGAAAAATGGCAAAAAGTCGAATTTTGGTTCACACAAAGATTCAATTTTCTCAGCTTCTATTGCAGCTAAATTCTTAAAGCTCTTTAAACAAGCTTTCATATGATATTTGACTTGCTAAAGTTTCGTGATGTTATTATTTCAAGGTCACCGAAAGAATTATTTGACCTTGAATATCTCAAAAAGTGCATTTTTAAAAAATCTGAAAAAAATACATATATTACTTCCCAATGTAGTGTATATGTGGTAAAAATTTCAGAATGGGACAGCAATGGGATCTGGATGAAAAGGGACATAGACTTTTTACACTATTACCACTTTATTACAATGCCTATGGCTCCTGAAGATACATAATACAGAAATATTGCAAACTGTGAAATGCTAGTTATGACTGACGGTTGGCCTATTGCACTTCTTATTTTGAGAGGTTATAAATCATTCCTGTAGCGTTTCTCCTAGGGTCCACTTTCGAAATAATAGCACTTACAAGCACGTTGAAAACATTTTCAAAGTCAGGATAGTAGAAAGAACTTGAGGGTCTATGAGGATGCAACAGCTTGATTTTTACATTTTGATTTTTTTCAGCTGTGTCTAAGAAGCACTATCCACCAATATCCATTATGCTTGCAGGTCAAGAATCCAACCATTTCTGAGCAATCAAGATTGCCCTTGACAGTTGTAGTACGTTCAATGCTTATAGTGTTGGAAAATGAATATGCTATCACTTGCATCTGATCCCTATTTAATGGCATGCAAGGGCGGATCCAGCTTCTGGTTAAGGAGGGGGTCATTTTCGGAAAGGGGGAGGGGTCAAAGAACAATTTTTATGCAAATTGGGGGGTTTTTGACAAGTTTTTCGTAATATAAGTACCAAAAATGCAATTTTAACAAAATTTTGTCGGTTAAGGGGGGGGGGTCATGACCCCCATGACCCTCCCCCTCTGGATCCGCGCCTGATGGCATGAAACAACGAAGACTCTGAGTGCCTGGTATTGTTCTTAAGGCTGTCATTTCTTCTTGATTTCAAACCATCTTCTTCCTGTTCATAATATACAATTGTGCAATATTGAAAATTTATTGATTTGATATGCTCATTTGCCCAATTAAACAACTGTCGTGGTGTCATGATTTGATTGTCATAAATCATTTTTGCTGACTGGCTCTAGCAAAAGGTGAACTGCTATTGCGCCACGAGTGAGGCAGTCTGAAATTGTAACAAGATATACACTCAGGCACATTGAAAATAGCGACCCAAGAAGAAAGCATCGGATTAAAATGAAATTTAATACACATAATGATACAGATGAGAGATTCACTTGATCTTAAAATCAAGACAATTGAACGAATATAGGGTGTGCAAGGACACAAATACAGAGCAACTTCAATAGCACGTTTGACCAGCTCTAGCTGCGCAATACATGCCGCTACACGGTCCGGCATTGAGTTGATAAGACGCCTGATGGTGTCCTGAGGTAGATGGGTCCACAAATTTGTAACAGCCAACTCCAAATCACGCACAGAGTGACACGATGGCATCTGACGTTTTAGCTGATCCCACACATGCTCTATAGGGGATAAGTCGGGGGAGCGGGCCGGCCATGGAAGAGTCTGAAAATGACGTAGGAAGTCTTGAGCAACTCTTGCTGTATGCGGACGAGCATTATCTTGCTGGAAAATTGCCCCTGGGAGACCATTTAGGAAAGGTCCTACATGGGGTCGAAGAATATCATCAACGTAACGTTGGCCGGTTAAGTTTCCACGCATCACAATTAGATTGGATCGGCTATCATAGGATATGGCCCCCCAGACTATTACACCAGCTGTGCGGGCAGTGTGACGTAGAACAGTGTGGGAGGAATTGTACCGCTCACCTGGGCGCCTCCACACCCGTACACGGTTATCATCAGTCCCTAAAACAAACAGAGATTCGTCACTAAACACAACTTTTTGCCAATCTGTGACATTCCACATTGATCTGGCTTGGCACCACTGTAGACGCAGTCGCTGATCAATCCGACGATTTCTTCTTGGGTCGCTATTTTCAATGTGCCTGAGTGTATTCATAAATTTTCTTATTGTTGAATCTTGAAAATGAACAATACCACCAAACCAAGTTTGATCTATTACTTCTGTAATGGAGCTGCCTCACAGTACAGAAATAGACTGAATTTCCTTAAAATGAGTTATGAATCAGATTTCAGGATTAAAGCAGAGTGGTATTTTTTTGCCACATTCCATGGTGTGCCTTATAAATTTTTGCTTTCGAAAGTGGACCCTAGGAGAAACACTACAGGAATGATTTATAACCTCTCAAAATAAGAAGTGGAATATGCCAATCGTTACTTATAACTAGCATTTCACAGTTTGCAATATTTCTGTATTATTTATCTTCAGGAGCCATAGGCATTGCAATAAAGTGGTAAGAGTGTAAAAAGTCTATGTCCCTTTTCATCCAGATCCCATTGCTGTCCCATTCTGAAATTTTTACCACATATACACTACATTGGGAAGTAAGATATATATTTTTTTTTCAGATTTTTAAAAAATACACTTTTTGAGATATTCAAGGTCAAATAATGCTTTCGGTGACCTTGAAATATTAACATCACGAAACCTTGTCAAGTCATATATCATATGAAAGCTTGTTTAAAGAGCTTTAAAATGACATATAACAAAAGACTTTAGCTGCAATAGAAGCTGAGAAAATTGAATCTTTGTGTGTACCAAAATTCGACTTTTTGCCATTTTTCGAGTTTTTTAGGGGGTCCCCCACAAAAAACTAACAGCTGAAAAAAATTTTAAAATCATTTTTTTGTATCACTTTATAGACGTATTCAACCCTATGATTTTTTTTTGAAATTGGTGATGGTCAAGTTTTGAGGCTTGTTGATTTCACATGGAATGACCCGTATGTAAATCGAGTCTCGATCGCTCGAAGCCTTATAACCAGGGCTGCGGAGTCGGAGGAAAAATTGTCGACTCCGACTCCGACTCCCGACTCCTGCTTTTTTTTATTATTTATTTTTTTTTACCTAAATGTGAAGAGGGAAAAACCCAAAACAAAGGTTGAAATGTTAAGTCAATTTTTAAAAGTTTCATTTTTATTCATGGTCGTAGCCAGGACTCACTTTAGGGGGGGGGGTAGCAAGCTGGGGTATCCCAGTTGGAGGTCATGGAAGGTCATTGTGACCTCTCAAAAAGTTCGATTTTCTCAAGAATTCTCGCAAGTAATTTCACCACATTTACCGCAATTCTCGGAGGTCACTGTGACCTCCCAAAAAGTTCATTTTCTCCAGAGCAAAAGACAAGTACCGCTCTTTTCATTTGACTCCGTACAAAACTAATCCTTTTCTTGTTAAATTGCCAGACTTTATTTTAACACATTGCATTTTTGCTGCAAATATTTTTTATTCACTTGCATAAGCCCAAACATAGCAATTCGTTTCACAAAGCAGACCCGCCATTTTGAAGCCCTTTTTATTGATCCTAGATGCTTAGGATTTGGATATTGGACGCTGAAAATTTGTATCTGTTAGTTTCAAAGATATGTTTTCACCTCCATAAAATTTCATCCAAATCGAAGGTGGTCGGAGTCGGAGTCGGAGTCGACATGTTTTTCAGCGACTCCGACTCCGACTCCTTTGGTCCAAAATCAGTCCGACTCCGACTCTTCGACTCCGACTCCGACTCCGACTCCGCAGCCCTGCTTTTAAGCACACAGTAACCGTCTAAAACCTTCGAGTAATCGATAGTTCCAGTTATTGGAGGTTAATTTTCCCTGCGTTCTCAAGAATAATTTTTATTTTCTTCCCCATGAAATAGTGTATAATAGATGAACTAAAATACTTATAGTTTGAATGCAATTAATTAATTAGTACTATATTTAAATTATCTTCACAGAAAATTATTTTTATTAAGAAACTTGGAAAAAGGAAGTTCTTTTTTGACTGGTTACATTATTTATCGTACCGTGAAAAGTTTTTAGCTTGTGAACACAATTTGGCCTTTTCACGCTTTTGGAAAATTTTAATTACGTCAGTAAAATATTTGCAAACTCTGACACTAGTTGATTAGATGGAGATGGTAAAGATTCTCCGCATTATTTTCATCAGAATCTCCACAAGCACTCTCTCCACGAACAGCTTGCTTGCATAATCGCTTCGTAGAACTAGGATTCACGCGTTGTTAAACATTTTCTTCGAAATTCTAGAAATCTTTGATTTCCGCCCAGGCCACGTCAACAAAAGATTTCATAATATCGTCGCCACCATGCTAAACTAACGAATGTGAAAATTGGCACTTTTCAGGAGAGTCAAAACACTGCATATAACTTATTCCCACCTGACGTGTTTGGTTATTTTCAATTTTTAAACTTTTATGGATATCTTTAAGTGTAAAACTATCGTTCGAAAGAGTCATTTTAATTTTAATTATTTGTAAAATTCGAGTTTGAAAAACGAACTTAAAAAAACGCGATTTTTCACATTCGTTAGTTTAGCATGGTGCCGACGATATGATTCTAGTCATCCGTTATTTATACTCGACTGCAACCTTTCTTGAGTATAGAGAAATAAGTTGAGACCAAGCAAAGGGAATATAGTTCCTTGCGCGGGGTCCGAATTTCGGGTTGCGCGGGGTCCGAATTTCGGGTGAAATTAGATCCTTCCCTTTAGAAATCGGATTGGAGTGTTTCATCTACGCATGTGTAGCCTTTTTTTTTTTTTGTCGTAATATTCGTAATTTTCTTAATATTTTCAGTTTTACGAACGGAGTAGTTCGGAAGCGTAATCCATTTGGATCGAACGCGCCAGCCAATGAGAGTTCACGCACAGTTGGCGATCTCCTCTCATTCGCCAAGAAGGTTTCTGTTAACTCCGTTTTTCTTCCGCGCGTAGTGATTTCATTGTCAACTTAAGTTGCTGTCGAATACAGCTACATTCTCATTGATGTTTATGAAACCACTGCTCTTAAAGCAATTTTTAACTGCAAAGCAAAAAATAAACAATTGTTTTTACAGTATAATACTGGCAGCAGAGATTTCAGTTTAAAACTGTAAAATGCACAGTAATAAACTAAAATTACTAATTTTACAGTTTATTGCCATAAACTAAGCTATATTATACTGTAAAAACAACAGTATAATATTGGCAGCAGATATTTCAGCTTAAAACTAAACTGTACAATAACAACTGTAAAATAAGCAATTTTACAGTTAAGAATTGTGTGAATTATCTAGGAAACAGTGTCTCCTTTTTCCATTTTTTACCGTTATTCTATGTCTCTCAAAGTTTAGCTAGCTGCATTTCAAGAAAATATCTCTCTTCTCTCTTAGAAGAGAGAGAGATTTCGTTGAAATGCAGCTTGCCAATCTTTTAAAGTCTAAACCTTCACGGAACCCTACTGAAAATCACTAACTTTGAGGACCCCCCCCCCCCAAAAAAAAAAAATCATTTGATGCCTTTAAGTCTTTATTCCCCCCCCCTCCCCCTCAAGTATATTTTTCTTTCTTTAACCCTACACTGCATGATGTTCTGTTCTTTGAAAGACATATATATATGCTTTTTAGTGTAATAAGAAAACATTGGAATACATTTTAAAAATAATAATTTTGAGGATAGATGGGCATATTTACTTTAAAGATACCCAATACTTGCTTTTCATGCTTGAGTTGCTTTTTACTGGTCATAAGGAAAAATAGTCATGTATCCAATTAACAACGCCAGTGTAGGGTTAACTATGTTTATTATTTCTTTTGTATATATTTTAGAGCTCTTATCTACCCAGGTAGCACAAATAACCTTTAAACGTTTTATAAACGTTTTTAAGCGGTTGTTACAACGTTAATAACCATTTTACAACCTTTAAAAAACGAAGTGTGCTACTTGGGTAGTTTCCATTACGTATAATTCTTATTTTGAGCTATGGAAGTAAAAATCAATTTGAAATTTTTATCAGGTGTCAAATTGTGTTTAAATCACGGGTTCATGAGGTGTCCTGCGCCCAACGTGTACGTAAACCGGAACTTTTTCTTTACAATGGATATGCTTTCGTTTTGAGTAAAAATATTGTTACTGATCCTTTATTTTCAGCTATTTTTTACGTTTTCGCAAGACAGCACAGCGTACTCCTCGGCATAAGCTCACAAGGCCCCCCGGAGGTCCGCGGACTCGGGAGTGCCCACAATAATAGTGTTCTATGAGTACCTTGGTATTGTTTCAATTCGTTATTAACAGATTGCAGCACATAACCATTGTAAAGTGTGTTCTGTAGCAGTTTACATACACTGCTCGGCATTGAAAATGCAACACCAAGAAGGAGTGGTCAGAAATTGATGAAATTTGGTAAGAAGACAGAGACAGCATGGAACAATAAGTGATATTTATTTCAAAATAAATAAGCAAAAATTAGAGCGAGGACGGCGTCGGCTCAGTAAGAAGTAGCACCACCGCGGACAGCGATGCACGCAGAAACACGTCTAGGCATGGAGTCAAAAAGGATGCGGATGCTGTCCTGAGGGATGGCACTCCATTCCCTTTCAACCATTTGCCACAGTTCGTCCTCTGAACGAGGCAGTGGCAGGTTCTGCAAACGGCGTCCAATCACGTCCCACACATGTTCGATTGGTGACAAGTCAGGACAGTATGGTGGCCAGGAAAGCATCTGTACACCTCGTAGAGCATGTTGGCTGATTCGAGCACTGTGAGGCCGGGCGTTATCCTGTTGAAAAATTTCATTTGGCAGACCCTGAAGGTAGGGGATTGCCACCGGCCGCAGTACATTATCTACATATCGTTGGGCCGTCAGAGTGCCCCGAATACAAACTAGAGGTGATACGGAATTGTATGCAATAGCGCCTCAAACCATTATGCCACGTTGTCGCGCTGTGGGGCGTTCCACAGTTACTGCCGGATTCAATCTTTCTCCACGTCGACGCCACACACGTATGCGATGACTATCGCTGGACAAACAGAAGCGGGATTCATCTGAGAACACTACGGTTTGCCATTCTGCCATCCACGTCGCTCTGGTCCGGCACCATTCCAAACGTTGGAGTCTGTGCTGTGAGGTCAATGGCAGTCTTCTTAGCGGGCGCCGTGATTGCAGGCCGCGTGCAACCAGTCGACGGGAAATGGTTCTGGTCGACACAGGAACATCCAGGGTACCTTGGGCACGTGCTGCAGAATCGACGTACAAGTGACTTGCGGGTCCGCCACAGCTTGTCGGTGAATCCGTCGATCCAAGCGGTCTGACGTCACTCTGGCTGCACCTGCACCCTTCAATGTGGCTACATTTCCTCTTTCCAACCATCTGCGACACAGCCGATGCACAGTGGTTGCATCCATGTGGGTATCAGCTGCAATTTGACGTATGGACCAAACTCCTCTTCTCAGTCCGATCACCATACCCCTTGTAAAGTCGTCTATATGCTGGAAGTGTCTTCGTTGAGGACGGCTTGGCATTTCCTCCAATCACACGTATCTTTCGAGACAAAAACCAAATTTCTCCGATAATTAGTCTGGCAGAAAAACCAACATGAACATAGCCCACTTTTCAACTTCATTCTCTTATATCTTACTTCACGTGCGTCGGAGAGCTGCGCATTTCATATCATTTGCATAACTCAGTGACGTGCGTCTACGGTAAAATTTGCATGAATTTCTGACCACTCCTTCTTGGTGTTGCATTTTCAATGTCGAGCAGTGTATTATGATCTTTATCAAAAATGACATCGTTCACAATCACAAGAAAACAAGCTAAGTTTTCAAAGTTATTCCCAGCTTCCCAGTTAATGTTAATTGTTGATTTTATTTCTTCTCATAAAATGTCTTTTTAAATATTATATCGTAGGCAGAAAAAAATTTTAGTGAAAAAAGTATGTACCCTCTGGGATCTATCGTAACTTTTAAGGGACGATTTTTCTTTCCTTAATAGAAAAATTTATTTTTACATAATATTTTTTTAATTATTTTTCCTGTCCATTAAACATTGCTTGTAACCAGTATACAAAATATCTTTGGGAAAAAAATGTCAGGCATTTAATGGGTTTAGTATTGTTGGCGTAGAACTGCTGAACTGATTGTGTATATTGCGGTCTTTTACCCTCATCAACCAGTTAGGAAATTAATGGGGTGTTTCCATTTAGCTCCGAAGTCTTCGGTATAAAAGAAAACATGATTTCATTCGCTGTAAAACAGTCATTAAGTCAAACTTTTCACCGACAGTGACTCCTAATGTCAAAGGGGGACAAATTTGTACTCAAATTTGCAGGTGCGCAAATTTTTTCGCTTAATTTTTCCAAAAGAAAGGGCTGAGGTTCTGAAGTTGAAACTTTGAAAGTATCTTTTCGAAACAGACCCTACATTACGTTAGGAAATCGACACTTATCAACTCAAACTGAGTTAAACTAAACGGGGCAAAAGCCAATTGGGGCCAAGGCCTGATGTCTCCCGTTTTAGCTTCCTTGACCGAGGTCTCAGGGATGCGAGTCAGAAATTCTGGTTAGGGGGTCAGCAGAACGCAGAGCCCCTGGGTTTAGTTCCCAAGTACGATTGATACTCATTTTATCGACCCACTGAAGGGATGAAAGACTGAATTTATCTACTGATCCAGAAATTCGATATGATAACTTCAAAATTAAGAAATAAAACATTACGACCATTTGTTTTTCTGTGGCTACATCCACACACAGAGGTGCGAGTAGAGATAGAGGTCCTAAACAGAGCCACTGAAATTTTTAAGGGCTTAGTCTCTTTTTGGGGTAGATTTCATTTTGGAGGGAAAGGTGCTCCATAGCATTTGAAAGGGGTGCAGCTGATGTTCTATGTGCGTTCAACATATCAATTTTTCTAAGGCTCAGTTCTAAATCCGCCTAAGCAGTTATAGAACTCGATTGAGCATTGGGAAAGTGGAAATCAATGACCTCAACTCAAATGCTGAATCAAAATAGGAAATAATTTTCTCTGAAAGAAACATTTAAGCTAAAATCGTAACTCAGTGTAATGAAAAGTCTTTAAAAAACATATTTTCAAAAGTTATGGTATGATCTTACATAGGTGGATTCAGCTTCTGGTTATTGAGGGTGTCATATCCGAAAGTTGGTGGGGGGGGGAGGGTCATTTCCTGACATTTTTGTGCATAAATACGGGGTATGGGTCAAACTTGCAATACACCGCCAACTCGACCATTTCGATCCAATGACAGCTGTTTCGAGCTTATTCTGCTCTCATCAGCATGGAATACGAAAGTAGTCGAGTTGGAGGCAAAAGTCCTCTTATATAGCATTTGGCTATTTTTTTGGCTCTCTTTGCTAAAAAAGAGGATTTTTGCCTCCAACTCGACTACTTTCGTATTCCATGCTGATGAGAGCATAATAAGCTCGAAACAGCTGTCCATGGACCGAAATGGTCGAGTTGGCGGTGTGTTGCATGTTTCTGCCTTAGCCCTTGCTTAGGGGCGGTTACTCACTGCTTTATGGGTCAAACTGTTTGAAGTACACTAGGTGGCCAAAAGTATCCGGACACTTTCAAAAATTCACATTTTTACATATAGCTC
The DNA here is from genome assembly GCA_038373865.1 of Uloborus plumipes. NCBI lineage: Eukaryota > Metazoa > Arthropoda > Arachnida > Araneae > Uloboridae > Uloborus > Uloborus plumipes. The sequence goes on from JAXGGA010000273.1 coordinate 246,531, forward strand.
GAGAAATAAGAGATCAATTGTTCTTTAACTTTAGTCATACAAAATATAGGCTTCACCAAACATTTCCAAGTTGAAATTAAATTACCCTTGCATTTGGGGGACGACAAGAAGGGGGTTGAAAGAAAAACCGCTTTTTGACCATAACTCTTCGAAAATAGCTCGGAATAAACTATCAATTTCAGTAATTAATTAGCATACTATGTGTAATTACTGTACAAATTTTTATGATCGTACCACTCTTACTTTTGAAGATATGAAACATTTTTTAAAAAACGGCAGTTTTATTTGAAGGGTTTTTGCTCATAACACGCAGAGTTTTTGATCAAACCTTATCACAACTTCAGGAAAGATGACAAAATACAAGAGAAAGAACATACTAAAACGGTAAATAAAAATATTAAAAATTCGATGAGATATGAACGTTAAAAGGAAATATTTTTTCACGGCGCATGCGCGAACGACAGAAATTTATAACTACAAAAATATTGTAGCCTGATATATACTGCATCTTATAAAAAAAGTTCCAGTTGAATATCATGAAAAATGAAAAAGATATCAGCGATCTAGTGAGCTGTATTTCATTCATTCGCAGGCAAAACATAAATAGTGTGGGTCTGTCCACAAAGAGCTATTTTTAAATTAAAGGTTATTGCGTCGTCGTTCAAAACCAACGTTTCAGAGGGTGTCCGAATACTTTTGGCCACCTACGTATAAGGTCTTTTTGGCCGAATAAACGAAATGTGACTACAATGCCGAATATAAATTTTCAAACTGTATACAATTTAACATTGAAAAAAAATGATCGATTGTCACCACACTATTTGTGGACAACCCCTTGCGATTTATGTTTTGCCTGCGAATGAATGAAATACAGCTCACTAGATCGCTGATATCTTTTTCATTTTTCATGATATTCAACTGGAACTTTTTTTATAAGATGCAGTATATATTAGGCTACAATATTTTTGTAGTTATAAATTTCTGTCGTTCGCGCATGCGCCGTGAAAAATTATTTCCTTTTAACGTTCATATCTCATCGAATTTTTAATATTTTTATTTACCGTTTTAGTATGTTCTTTCTCTTGTATTTTGTCATCTTTCCTGAAGTTGTGCAAAGGTTTGATCAAAAACTCTGCGTGTTATGAGCAAAACCCTTCAAATAAAATTGCCGTTTTTTCAAAAATGTTTCATATCTTCAGAAGTAAGAGTGGTACGTTCATAAAAATTTGTACAGTAATTATACATAGTATGCTGATTAATTACTGAAATTGATAGCTTATTCCGAGCTATTTTCGAAGAGTTATGGTCAAAAAGCGGTTTTTCTTTCAACCCCCTTCTTGTCGTCCCCCAAATGCAAGGGTAATTTAATTTCAACCTGGAAATGTTCGGTGAAGCCTATATTTTGTATGACTAAAGTTAAAGAACAATTGATCACTTATTTCTCGAGCTATATGTAAAAATGTGAATTTTTGAAAGTGTCCGGATACTTTTGGCCACCTAGTGTATAAATCTCCAAAACGCAACTTAAGTCTGTATTTCTTTACTTACGCGGGGCAACGACCCCACGAAAGTTCTGAAGAGTATAAGGCTCATGCAACTCATTCGCTAGAAATTGAGCCCTGAATATACCATTTGATTTATATACTCGCTTTACACAGCATACAGAAAAGTTCGCCATTTTCTGCAAAATAACAAATGCTGATAATTTTTCTGTGCATTCATTAACCCATTAATGTCTGACTTTTTTTTCCAAAGATATTTTGTATACTGGTTACAAACAGTGTTTCATGGACAGGAAAAATATTTTAAAATATATTATGTAAAAAATAATTATTTTATTAAGAAAAGAAGAATCGTCTCTTAAAACTTACGATAGACCCCAGTGGGTATATACTTCTTTTACTAATTTTTTTTCTGCCTACGATATAATATTTAAATAGACATTTTATAAGAAGAAATAAAATCAGCAATTAACATAAACTAGGAAGTTGGGAGTAACTTTGAAAACTTAGCGTTTTTTCTTGAGATTGTGAACGATGTCATTTTTGATAAAGATCATATTAAAACTGCTACGGAACACACTTTACAATGGTTATGTGCTGCAATCTGTCAATAACGAATGGAAACAATACCAAGGTGCTCATTGAACACTATTATTTGGTTGAAATGTTCATTTTGGGGAAATTCAAACCCTTTTTTGGACCGTCCCTAAAAAGGGACGCTAGGCATTTAATGGGTTAATGTACCCAAATTAATGTAATGAGTCAACGTGAATGAATGAATTAGGTGCCAATACGAATTTCGTTTCAGGTATGGGTTCTAAAATGTTAGTTAAAAATTGATTGAGTAATACTCTTACAAATTGGTTAACGTCGGGTATTCAACCACAAGATATAAGTCAGGGTCAGGCGGTCAGGTTTATTTTCAGGATGACGTGAAGAGAAAAAGAAATATCATAATTTTAAATTTAGGTCTCGATAAGAAAAAAAAAAGGGGGGGGGAGAGATGTTTGGAATAGACTCAATATCTTTAGATTTTGTTCCATTCTTCAACTGAATGACTTCTGCAGGAAAATGTTACAAATTTCGTAATAATGGAAGTTATACAGTAGGCTTAAATAAATAAATAAATTTTTACGAAAGTTGCATTGTATTAGAATTCGTTATAACGAAACTAATTTTTTCGGAGAAGGAAATTCTCGATTTACCAAACGAAACTCCGAATTTTAAGCAAATATCCGGAAACTGGCATCATTACAAAAAATTAAAAAAGGATTGCATCATTTTGCCACCAAATTTACCTAATCGTCAAACGAAATTGCCGAATAATTAAATTTGTTTTAGGGATCATAGTGATTGATCTACTATTGCAGCGAAATCCCACTGAATATGAAAAGGAAAGTTTGAATAAGTGACTTTAAAAAATTGATTGTCAGAAAATTTTAACAACATCTGAAACAACATGGGTTCCATTTCTTTCCCTGTTGACAGGAGCGCCCCGATGAGAGGTCGGGGGAGGTCACCGTGACCTCCCAATAATTTCCGTATTCAGCACATTTTGCTGACGATTCGGCAATTTGAAGACAACATTGCAACATTGACATTATTTTTTTTTAAATTTTAGAATTGTTTTTTAAAAGACGCCAAATGTTTTTTCTCACTAAATGTTATGCATGTACGACATGTGTGCATACTTGTACAGTCGACGCTCATTATAACGACCACTCGTTGCAAAGACTATCCTAATGTAACGACCGGTGAGAAAACCCCCAACCGTATTTCAATATACACTATGTCCTACTTCTTATAGCGACCACTCGATATAAAGACCGTTTTCTGTAGGACGGAGACAGTCGTTATATCGAGCGTTGACTGTATTTTATCATTCGGTAAAATTGGAACTTCATTCGGCAAATTAATAATTCCCCCCTCCCAAAAATTTTAGTTCGGGCGCCCCTGCCTGTTGAAAATGTTCCTTATGATTTTGAAACATGTGTATGCTATTTTCATTTTCTTTTGGCAAATCAATGGCTTACTGGAGTGATGTTTTTGTGAGGGGTCAAATCGAAACTTTTTTGGGCAGCAATTTTCTTTTATGAGTACCTTTTCCCCCCAATGATTTTCATACACTTAAGTAGGCGTCTCCCCCCTCCTAATAGTTACGTCTACGTCATTCTGATAAATGAACTTGTCACTGAGTTTACCCGCACTAAGATAATCTCCCAAATTTACTCTTGGTATTCATTGAATAAACGGCTCCTTTTTGCCACGAAACAGCTGTCTGCAGAAGGTTTAACAATGTGCACTATAAAAAATTGCTGTTTAGAAAAGTTTACATCCTCATCAACTACAAATATTCTTTTCTTGTCCCTCTCAGAAGTTTGTTTTCCAATGGCGGCATCAAGCTTTCGATATTGTTTCGATTCAATTTATTTAAATGCATTGCAAATGACGAATCCCTTTATGTTATGAAGTGATGGTGCTGTGTGATATTTCTTCAAATGAACACTTATGAAGAAATCAAAGCACCCAGAAACCGATTTAAAATTTAAAGTTCTCGTGGATTGTAAATGTAGAGGAAAAGATTATTCATATCCGCTCACGTACTTGAAAATTATTCCATGACTTTTTGTTTCTGTTTTGATGAAAGTAGTTCAGTAGTGATTTACGGTAATGAATTTCACGAAGAATATGTTGTGGTATTAAAAGGGAAACGTATTTTAGATAACATGAGTGTTATTTGAAGCATTGAGATAAACTTTAGGTATTGTTTTTTGTTCATTGGACGGTAATTTTATTCCAAGCATGTTGACCCCTTTGTGGATGAATAATTGAATATTTAATTTCAAAATGATGGAATTATTTTTCTCAAACGGTTTTCTGATCACGTGTGTAAACAGTGGACGTCGGTTAATTGAATCATTGGTTAATTTAGTAAATCAAATTGTTAAAAACAGAACATTATCGAGCTTTGATGAATTCGCCGTTTTATTGAATCAGCCTCTTTTATTGTATCAGAAATTCATACGATATTTGGATCATTGTTATTGAACATTTTACCTCTGAAATTGACCTCCTACAAAGCGCGACATTTTTGGAAGACCAATTAACACATTTTTGACGCCATCAAAGATGTATAGGCATAATTAATTGAATTATGACCCATGTTGGCAACGGGTTCAAATTCATTGAAACGAAGAAGGTTAAAAACCACATGAATTACTTATTGCACAGGAGTTGCTGTTCGGGAAAAAAATGGCTAGTCACTGAAATGTTATCAGATGACTCGGTGTTTATGACGCGGCTGGAATCATTAGCATTGCCGACATATCATTCCATGGAACCGATGTCTGGCAGCCGAGGATTATTGCCTGGCCATAAGAATCGGTTGCCTACCACCCCCCAGAGCCAGCAGCAGCTGCGAATCGATGAGACCAGTCGTTCGTTCGTTCGCAGGTGAAGCGTCTGGTGCGCTAGCTGCCAGCTACCACCATTCCTCCTCAATCGCTGAAGCAGCACAATCCACCATTTTGCCATTCGAGCCTTGGAGAGCTTGCCGAGCGGTCTGCACAAATTCGTTGCTTGCAGACGAGAGAGAGAGTCGGTGTTTGCGCGTCACGTGACCCCCCCTCTTCCTTTGCCACACAGATTATGGCGTGAACCGGAGCTCTTCCACTTGCTTGGAGTTCGTTCGCTGAAGACATCGGTACTGCTTGAGTGGTGAGGAATGCTGTAATTTCTTTTTTCTTTTCGTTTGGATCGTTAATTAATTTTGTTTCCGACTCGGCATCGGCGAGGGCGTCGCGCTGTGTGAATGTGTGTATTTTTTAAAAAGTCGTCTGCTACTCCGTCTGAAAAGTGACTTCCACTCTTTATGGTGATCGCTTTCAACATGTTGATGAAATAAAATGAAAGGTTGCGCGTCGCTTTACGTGGATAATAACCATCTTCGTGGATGTATGTATATCTTTTATTAAATTTTCACTCCAAGAATGCAGAAAGACCAAATCAGATGGCATATATGATCTATAATTATATTGTTTTTGTTGTCAATTCGAATGTTTCATCCGTCTTCACGTTACGTGGATACTGATGTTTGAACACCTCATTTTAATCAAGAGCAATGAAAAATCTATGTTTTAGGATGATGTATATGGTTTATAATTAGATTGTTTGTGTTGTCTATTCGAAAGTTTTAATCGTCGATTACATAGGATTCCAAATGATTTTTGCAAACATGTTTACTTTTTATGCAGAGAAAGCAAAAATGATGCGAGTGGTTTGTATTGTTTTTGTTGTTTAATAGAAAGACTCACTAGTGTATTTTATTGTTTCAAATGAAAAATAGAGGAATCTGTTTTATTTTATTTTGTATTTGTATTGTCATTTTAATTTGTTCGTGAATGTTATTGAATATTTTGCTTTAAAAAAATCAAATAGGTTGTTGGGTACAGACGGCAACAACTAACAGAATGATTCTCTATCAAATATTTTTTGCAACTAGAAATATTCTAGTTCAGAACAGATAAAATTCCTCCAAAAATTGTTTTTTGTTTTGATATGAAAATGAAACTTATTGCTTTTAAATAGTAATTTAAAGAGAGAAACATATACTTGATTTATGTCTTTTTTCTTTTCTTTTTTTAACATAGCCACAAGCAAAAAAATCTGCATGGGGGGGGGGGGCTATAACTTTTGTTTTATGCTTCAGTTTTGAACTTATTTCAAGAAATCATTTTTTATTTATTTTGAAAACATGTAATAAGATTGTAAAACATTTTGCTGTTTTAAATATCCTGTTTGTCTTAAAAAGTTAACTTTATCTTAAAAAAAAAAAAAGAAAACAAAAATAGAAATCGGCATGTAAAGCAGGCTTGTCATTTGGGGGTCAGGGAGGTGGGCAATCCCCCCTCCAGCATTGACAATTTTATGTATTCTGTCAGTGGGTTCTATTTTTATTGTTTTTTAATTTTATTTTTGTAGTGAATTTTTACCCCTTGCACCCCCCCCCCCCCCGGCAAATTCGAAATGATGGGCCTGCTGCTTAGTGATTTAAAGGGTTGTTAATTTATGATGTCACTCTTTGAGTGAGACCAGATTCACTTAACCTTTTGGATCCAGGCTGTTCATACAGAAATTTTTCTTTCAACCCAGGCAGTACGACAGTTGAACCACAGATTTCTTTTCCATTGAAAAGAGAAGGTATATAAACTGTCGTACCAGACGTATGAAACCTTGAAAAAATCCCCGGCTCCAAAGGGTTCAAGTGAAAATTTCAACCCCATCCTCTAAACTAGACGAGACTTATGGTACAACATGTGTACCGCCCGGTTCCTAAAAGTTAATTGTTACTGTTGGTGGCAATAGGGAGGGTTAGGGTAACAAGAAAAGTATGGCATCTCATATTTTTTGTAAGAACATTGTAATGAGAAATAGCACCACCTGTATGAAGGGGAGGAGGCCAGAAATCTTGTAAAACTTGTGACATAATTTATTAAAAACTCTAATATTTTTTTATGCTTATCATTGCTGGCTGCAGTGATGTATGTGCACAAAAGCATGCATTACAAAAAAGATGAAAAAATAACAAAGTACTATCAATGGAAAAAATGTATGCACTTTTATTGTTCAAATTAAAAAAATGAAACAATACATAGAGAATGATTTTTTTTATGCATAATAAATTTACTGAAGTCGATATTTCTGCATTTTTTAATTTAAAACACTAAAACAGTTGTGCCCATTAAGGGGAGGAGGTCATGGTGCAGATTAACATTTTGAAATGTTTAGGGGGAGGTTGTTTTTATGGATACTTTTTTTTTCTTTATGGGAAGGTGCCTTTGCCTTAGGGTGGATGCTCACCGCAAAATTATCTGCCTTGTGTATGTTGAAACTGCTACTTTTGCCCCTGGCCCCAAGTTTTCAGACTGCTGTATAGTTCTTTCAAAATAAGAAATATTTATGTATAAAACCTGTTTTAAATTTTTAAGCTGAAAGATGCTTTTTAGAGAGGGGTTCCAGTAATTTTTGGTGGGAAGGAATGTTCGGCTCCCCCACACTTTTATTAAGAAATCAACCCCTCTGGGGCTATAAATAATTATTGCTTATTCACTAAAAATAAATGTTATTTACAATATTGATCTTCTGTTCACACATGTGCTAACTTATGCAGTTTGCTTTCAAAATTCGATTTTAGTTTTAGTCTTTCGTCATAGTTGCCAGAGTAGTCAGAATACTATTATTAACCCTTTAATGCCTGACTTTTTTTTTTCCAAAGATATTTTGTATACTGGTTACAGTGTTTAATGAACAGGAAAAATAATTAAAATAATAGCATGTAAAAAAAAATAATGAAAGTCATCCCTTAAAAGTTATGATAGACCCAGAGGGATACTTTGTTCACTAAAATTTTTTTCTGCCTACGATGTAATATTTAAAAAGACATTTTATAAGAAGGAATAAAATCAGCAATTAACATAAGCTCTGAATAACTTTGAAAACTTAGCTTTTTCTCTTGAGATTGGAAACAATGTCATTTTTGATAAAGATCATATTAAAACTGCTACGGAACACATTTTACAATGGTTATGTGCTGCAATCTGTTAATAACGAATTGTAACAATACCAAGGTACTCATTGAACACTATTATTTGGTTGAAATGTTCATTTTGGAGAAATTCAGACAATTTTTCTACCATCCCTAAAGAGGGATACTAGGCATTAATGGGTTAAGTAAGCTGTTACTCCAGTTTCAGATTTTTGTGTTCAAATGTTTTTTAATGTACATATTTTAAGTTATGTTAAAATGTTCATCCTGCCCAAGAGCAGTGCCTCCCCCCCCCCCACAAAAGTCTAGGGATACCTCCCTATTGAGTATTGATGAGAGACTCCCCTCCTTCTCCAAAAGTAAAACACCTCTCAAAAATTTCTAATGCTGCAGTCTGGGCTGTAACCCCTTCCCCTAGGATGATGTAAAATATTTGAAACTGTTAGTCTGCAAATTTTTTTTATAAAAAATGTATCAGGCTGTTTTTGCAACACAAGAGATACTACAATATGAGCATGTAAACCTATAATTTTAACATGTTTTGGGGGCTTCTGTTCACTTCGTGGTGCCTTATCTATTCTAATACTGTCTGTTTGCGTATTGTGCGCCGTGGAGCCGCGGAAGCTTCCATCTGAAAAAGGGGAGATAGGTTTAGGATGCGTACTACCTGATGCCTTCAGCTTTTGTTCCCTTACTACTTCCTCGTTGCTTTTCCCCCCTATTTCGAGAAAGTCGGAAGAGACTATGATGATTATTGAAAAAAAAAAATCTGTACTTGATGTTATTTTTTAAATTGTATCATCATATGATTAATCTTTTTCTTCAAATTTTTCAGATGAGTGGACATTAGTATGAATTAACTTCTAATGTTGAACAAATTCATTGTTGATGTTGTCTCACTGTCTTCAACTCAATTTACAGGTAACTAATGTTTTTAATAAATATTTGGAGCATGTACAACTCTTATAATATTTGCATCAAATGTTCATGCATGCCAATAGTGTCAGAAATGTTATATCTATGTGTATGTGAGTCATATTTAATAACCATTGTAATATTTTTGCATGTCACCAAAAGAATTGATTATCTATTTAATACCTGTGGTATACACAAAAAAATATTTTAATTTTCTATTGTGGTTCTGATTTCATCTTGGGCTGTCCATAAATAATGTCTTTTTTTTTTTTTTTCATTTTCAATATTTCTGACCCTGCACTCCCTAATTTGTTACAAAGTATCACACTTTATTGCAACCTTACACTGAATCTTGTCACAGGTTATGCTATCTATTTTCGGCCCAAGGGTACTCATCTCCCTATGTATGAAATAATGACCGTCTATCTTCAAAAAAAAAAAATAATAATAATAATATTACAGCCCCGTCAAAGAGCATGAAGCTCCCCTCCTTACTAAAAAGATTCCCTTATAAACACTCCCTAAAAATATCAATGTCACTCTTTTTTTTTTTGCAATTTGCAATATTTCTGACCCCCCACTCCACTTTTGTGACACTCGGTGACAAAATTAACCACACCCCTTTGTTATTCCCCCACCCACCTCTGAATTATGTTACATAAACAAATAAATTTCATATTTGTTTATGCTATGTGATATGTTATGAGACAATCTTTGAGGGACAATCTCCTTTTCCAGCTGCAGCTAAAAAATAATAATAATTTCACTATCTTTAGTGCAAATATATTTTAGAAATATTATTGTGCTACAATACACCATAAAACTTGACATCATTATCTTGTTTTTTTGATAAAAATCTGCTCTGTAAAAAAAACCATTGAGGGGTCTAAAACCTTAAGCAATTGGCAATAAAAACAAATCCTTGTTCCTCTCTGGGACTTATTTGTGTATTCATTTAATTAGAACCATTTAAATGAAACAGGTTACCAAACTACTTCAAACTCATAGCAATGTAAGTTACAATAAAAATCCAATGTCTTCTTGGGCCTTGATTATTGTCAATATTATTGGCAAACTTTGAAAAATTGTTTTACTTGTAAAATTGTATAAAATGTACTGTTTTTTGCCCAAAAACTTAATTCTAAAGAACAGATATAATCAATCAACAGTATGAGACCGAAATTACACCATCCCCAATCTATTAAGAAATAATCAACAAAATGGTTTCACTAGGTCAGAGTTTATGATCTGACAAGCACATTTTAATCATTATTCCAATCTAAGTCCTAATGGTACTAATCTAATCCTAATCTAATCCTAAAAGTAAATTTTAATCATTATTCCAATCTAAAACTATTTGTATCGAAGCCTTTCTTTCTCTTTCTGAATAAACGAACTGCAATGGCATAATTCCTTTGTCAGTGTTGATTCTCTTCGACCCCATCCATTCCCTTCCCTTAACTTCATGTTTTTAGGATTTCATTTTCTGTGCCTCCTCCTCTAACGTCGTCAAAAATTGCCCCACCTTATCCTAATATCACTAAACATCGTCTAAAAATAAGTTTTTTGAACTAAAGTCTCGACAAATCTCCCCCCCCTCCCTCTCGATTACTATACTTAAAACTATGATCTTGCTGCTAAAAGTAAAATTAGGCCCACCCCCCAGTTTAGAAAATTTAATAAACAATATATGTTTTTTTTTGTTGTTTATTTTCTCTTGTATGCATGCGGGGGGGGGGGGGGGGGGTCTGAAATATTTTCCGTCTTAGAAGCATATCCTAACTTGCACCCATGGATCTAATTGAATAGGGGCAAAAGGAAGAAAAAATCAACATATTAGAAATTTGCCTGACAGCTAGCTTTGTTTTCCCAACCTTTTACTGTTGGAACTAAGATATTTTAATGTGTGGATAAATGATAGAATTACAAGCTGTATTAATTCTTTTATTAAAAAACATATTCACAAAATTACAATAAACTTTTGGAATCAGTAAATCCTCAAGCTTTTCTTATCTCCTGTGATTTGTCTTTATACAAACCCTTCATTGGAAGTATGGCAAACTTCGATATTTTGATCAAATTCTATAAAGTCTGTATTATCATATTGCTTTTTCATTTTCTTTCATAGTTGTTTCTATTAACTTTTAATGATCACTGATTGTGTATTTCATCAAAGAAGCTACTTGTCAGTAACAAATCCTTGCTGACGCTTCATAGATGCTGAGTATAAACTATACAGCAATAGCAAACCCATTTTGACAGGTGTAGAGAAAATGAAAGAATTTTTACATTTTTTACAAATAATTTTTTTTTATGTTCATGTTGATATCAAGTTTTGAGTCAACTTTTTAAAAAACTTAAAGAGTTAACAGAAGCTAAGAAACAGACAGAAACTGTAGATATTAAACATGAAATTTAAGACGATAAGGTTGAGACCTGATAAAAAATATTTGTGTTGTTGTAATTCTAGAGATATGGGACTTTGGGGCATAGCGAATTGACTATGTTTAAGTCTTTTTTTTTTTCTTTCCTAATTCTCTTTATTTTACATATTTCTAAAATATAACACTTTGAAATCAGAACCATGAAAACACAGAAAAATAAGGTGTGTCGTATGTTTACTAAAAGTTTTTAATAAAATTTACATTATTTTGTTTACTTTACTCTCTGCCTGTTGAATGTATTTTTGTCTTTTCATATTTTTGCTTAAAAAATGCATGGTTTATGAAAATTCTTTGTTTTAGTTATTGGTATAGTTTTTCTGAATGCCATTATGCACTTTCATTTGCTACAAAATTTTTGCAATGGAATATCATTGCAATAGGGGTTAAGTTCTCTTTAAGTTTGTAATTTTCTAATCTTTTTTTAGATTTAACTACAATAACTGCATGCTTTATCTCATCTTTCTTGTTTGACATTGGAAGAGCATGATCCTTCCCCCAAAATGCCAGGTGTAGGAAGATATCACTGTAAATCTTGTCGTTATGTTGCTAATAATCGTCGCATGTTGGCTAGGCATGTCGCACTAATCCATTGCGAGAAGGTATTCAGATGTCCGGTGTGCCCGTTTGTGACCCGGTACGCTGCCAATTGGTACCGGCACAAGCGGTCTCTTCACGGTATTAATAAAGACACAACTTGTGACGCGTGTGGTTTCTTTGCAAACAGCCCTCCGGAACTCGTCCAGCACAAGGCAGAGGCTCATCCCGAAAAGAACGCCAAGAAACATGCCGAAGAGAGACCCGAGTTGAATTCGGAACCACCGGAAACAGATGTGGACCCAGTCGAGAAGGAAGTCGTCGACTTTAATGCTGTCGAAGAAGATGGAGTAGAGAATGGTGGTAATGTCGACGAGGAGTCATCCCACAGTGAATCGGTTTCGTTTTCGTTACCAGTTAATGGCTTCTATGATTCGGGGGTAGCAGGGAGTTTTAGCGGTGATGCAGGTAAAACTGTGCGTGAGACTGTTACTATGAATGATACAGGCTCCTCTGCCAATCTACGACCTCTCCGAGTCAAAAGAAGCTATAACTGCGACAGATGCGGTCTCCTAACCAATAATCCCAGAGAATTTCTATACCATCTGAAAAGCATTCATGGGGAAAAATTGAGCATTCATGAGTGTAAGTACTGTGTCTATGCTTCGAGACATGTGCAGAAATTACAGCGCCACTGCAATTTAGTCCACAGGCAACAGTTGGCAAAGGATCCAGAGTACCAGAAGCAGTTGGAGGCTGCCAAAGAGAAGAGGTCGAAGCCTGAAATGATAGCTTTGCCTCTTTCTACAGCAGCAGAAAAATACTTACCGAAAGTTACTAGCAGACCTGCTATAAAAATCAGGCCGAATCCAGCCATACTTAAGTGTTCCGCTTGCCCGTATCAAACGAGAAATAAAAATCTCTTGTTGCATCACGAAAAAACTGCCCATTTCAAGAAACGGTTTTACCGCTGTCTTCAGTGCGGCTACGTGACAAACGAAAAAGGACGTTACACGAAGCACATAAAGTACCACAGTCTTCCTAAAATGCAGTGCGAGTACTGTTTTTTCAAGACGGCATATAAGTGGAATATGGACAGACACATGAAAAATCACGAGGATAATGCGGAAGGTGAATATCGGTGCAACCTCTGCAATTTCACGACTTCGACAAAGCAGTCATACAAAGCACATGTCACCAATCATCACGATCCCTCGGCTGATGATATTGCTGATCAAGAAATAGAGATGGACGGCCCCAACGAGTCGTCCGATTGGGAAGATCTAGATTTCGACGAAACGGAGACGTCCAACATGCAGGTAGATGACAATGCCTCGTACGATTGCTACGATTTCCCCGATGCCAGGGAAACTCCCGACATGGTATGGAAAGATGGAAAAGCATATCAAAAGACTCTGAAATGTAAGAGTTGTGACTTTAAAGCTGCTTGGCCGTTTGAGATGAAAAAGCATGAAGAGACTCATAAGGGGCAGAAGAAAAATCACTGCCCCCTGTGTGGAATGCGTTTTGAGCACATAGCATGGCTGACAAAACATCTGAGGAGGGTTCATCGAGACAGCGCCCAAGCAAAAAACATAGCTGCTGCCTTTGATCTCTTGAAACCCAATCGCAGACGGCCAGGCAAAGAGTACGCCACCGATGCAGTTCTGCCAATGTTTCAAGATGTTTTGAAACAAAATACTAAACCTCCCCCAGAGCCAAGCAAACCTTCCATGCTTTCATCCTTATTGAAAAAGCCTTTGCATACTTTTTCATCTACTGTAAATCGTTATAGCTCATTGAAGTCCAAAGTCTACAGTTCCTCTCAGAATTCCTTGAGACAGACAAAATTGCCATCTTATTACGAGAAGCCGAGCGCCGAAGAATCATACGAAGCTACAGGTTTCAAATCAAAATCTGTTCCTACTTGCAACGTGTGCGGATACAAGACGAGGTGGATTTCCGAACTACAGAGGCACATGCGGGTCCACTCTCAGGAAAAACCATTCCAGTGCCCCAAGTGCAAGTACCACTGCAAATGGAAGGGGGACTTGAACCGCCATCTGATGAAATATCACGGCATCAAAGTACCTACTCCTGGCAAAAAGCAAAGCATTCCCAAAATGAAATTCAAAACTTCGAGTAATTCTCCCAGTCCCGTCAACGACTGGCAGAGCAACAGCCAAGAGAAGAGATCCGAATTCTCGACTTCCACCCCTTTGCGCAAGGATCAGGAGTCGCCTTTGGATTTGACTCTCGGTAAGGAGACCTTCCCCCATCCCCACCACAATAACGAAAGCGTGTACGATGCTTATGACTTCGATTCCCAGTCGGCTTTGGATTCGGATGTCGTGGACGTGGTCAATGTGGACGATTCCAACCCTGCTAGTCGGTACTCACCTTTTAAGTCCCCCCTCGCCCATCTGAGGGAATCTTCGAACGTCTCCGACGATTCCTCAAATGCCGGGGGGAGGCGTAAATACCGGTGCCCATTCTGCACGTTTGAGACGACCACAGCCTCGCGTTTTCACGTGCACATCGTGCAGCACTACAACAGGCGTCCGTTCATGTGCTCCGTGTGCGGATACAATTCGAACTGGGAATGGGACATAACGAAGCACATCCGCTTGAAGGGTTGCCGAGACAAATCGCACAACAAGGCATGCGTCCTGCTGACTGATGAGAGCGGCAAGAGAAACTACGAAAAATACGACAAATATTTGACTGACATAGACCAAGACAAGCCTTCAGAGCCACCACCGGTGAGACTGCCAGAAGTTAATGATATTTCGGAGAATATGAAATACAATGCAGGTCCCCCGACCTTTAATAACACCATCAACAAGAGTTGCAGTTACGACTTCCGGAATATAGGTTCAAATTTTGAAGAACCTCAAGACATGCCCGAGAATATAGTAGTCACACCTGACATTGATTTATCAGAGCCTCTTGATATGCTAGAAAACCATACCGACATGTTGCAGATAAATTTGACAGAAGGTTCCTTTCAAGAAAACTCTAATGAAGCCAAGCAGTTCTATTGCAAGCATTGCAGTTTTAAGCATTCTACAAAACGAGTTGTCGTTAGCCATCTATCTGTTCATGCTGGTATAAAGCCGTTCCGTTGCCGAGCGTGCGGTATATCCTCGAATTGGCGACATGTGATCGTGAGGCACGTGAAAGATGCTCATAACGGTTACATGAACGAAGTAGAAGACAGAATTAATTTTGTCCAAGAGGGTTATGCTCTACGTTTGACGTCGATCAATGCTGGAGAGTCGGCACCGATTCAGTCTGGCCGGGAAATGTCCCAAACGGAACAATTTGGCTGCAAAATTTGCCCCTATAAATGTGATAAAGAATTCTATATGAAATTCCATATGAAGCAGCATAGGCCAAGAGAAGGTGCAGTTTTCAAATGCGACTTCTGTCCATACTTTGTCAAATTCAAGAAAACTCTTGTAAGACACTTAAAACTGCACAACGTTCCATCGATGGATGATGGGCCGTCAAGTACAGATGTTTCCTATATGAACGATAGCAGTTTCCCAAGCCAACCGATGCTTTACCAAAATGATATGTATGACTTTTATGAAAATGGCCAAAATGATTCTGCAGAAGATGATTCCATCGTGATTTCTTTCGACAAACTGAATCAGTCCGATCAAGTGGAACATACATCTCCTCCGAAAATCAAAAGACATGTTTGTGAGCACTGTCCGTACAAGACTGACAATAAAACCCAATATCTTTACCACAAGCAGTTTCATCGACCAAATCCCTCTGCTCCTTTCAAATGCAGTATTTGTACATATTGGGCCACTATGCAGCATTTGCTAACTCAACACATGAAGGTACATTCCGACGCAGAAGCCAGTGGGGAGTCTGAACCGGGCACCAAGCCACCAGAACCTGTGAAAGAACCTTCCCCGCCTCCAGAAGAAGAGCCGTTAGATTCTCCGGAGAAGGATGATCTCGACGAGAAGATATCGGCTGTTTACGTCAAACGAGGAGATTTGATCGTGAAGATGTTCAAGTGTCTGTTTTGTCCTATGATGAATAAGAAAAAGGCAAACGTGAGGGTCCACCAAAAGATGCACGGTGTCATCGTCAACGACGGGAAGTTCGCTTGTACGTACTGTAACTATCAGTGTCTGAACCAAGGTGGACTGACCAATCACATCAAAGTTCACCAGAAAGTTCCCGAAAAGCAAGTGGAACAATCCGAGTTGGAAGCCGATTGCGTGAAAAATGTGCCCGAGCCTGCCCCACATGTGGAGGAGAACAGAAAAGGATATACTTACTTCTGCATGAAGTGCCCAGCGGTTTTCAAGAGCGCTGCAGATCTCCAGATTCATTCGAAATTCCACGGAGCCACGCTGCCATTTCCGTGCCCCGACTGCGATTACCATGCGCGACACAGACCCCATCTGTCGAAGCATATGACCGTTCACGGGGCGGAATACAAAGCCAAGAGAGCGGCTGCCGAGAACCAGAACTCGGACAACGCCAAAACGCAGGTGAATGACTCTATCGTTTACAGAAACGTCAGCGTTGTGAAGAAAGTCGATCAGATGTTGCTCCTGGAGGCCTCGGAGATGAGAAAGGCGTTCCGCATGAAAGACGCCACCTCTCATAATCTCAACAAGTGCGTGCTTTGTCCTTCCGTGTTCGTCAAAGCTACCACCCTCGCGTATCACATATCACTTCACGGCAGTGACGGGGAGTTCAAATGTCCACAGTGTGACTATGCAGTCAGCAGATCAGCCAACTTAACAGTTCACTCTCAAGTTCATCCCAAGAAAGCTGCCGTCAAGCGCCCGCTCAAAACCTACCCCTGCACCAAATGTCCCGCAGTGTTCTACAAGCAAGACAGATTCGACCGCCATCAACTCCTTCATGGACAGAATTACAAATTCCAGTGCGAGCATTGCGATTATTCCGTGCGGTTCGCCGCGAATCTGATCAAACACAGAAACTTGCATGCAGCGAAGAAAGACGCCGAGAATGCAGAAGTGACTGTTGCTCCTACTTACACCAGTGCTTCTCAGACTGCTCAGCCACTGGTCGACAATGCAAATTTCCAGAACACGGGAGAAAAGAAAACCATTTTCATCTGTGACCGATGTCCGTATTTCCAAACCAGAAAGGATGCAGTCCAAAGTCATCAGAGGCGGCATTGGCTGGAGGACGGTTTCAAGTGTCCATACTGTGATTACAGCTCTATGCAAAGCAGTTTCCTGCAGAATCATATAAAGATTCACATACAACCTAGTCAAATATTCCCTCCTCATGCCTTTATAAAATATGAATCCTTTAAGATTTTCTGTAGGGATGAAGGAAATGAAACGCTCCTGTTTGATGATGAGGACATGAAGAGCGAAGACGGCGATGAACCGGATGATGAAAGTGAAATTGAAATCCCCCAAAAGCAAAAGCTAGTGAAATTTTCTCATTCTTCAAAATCTGAAAACAGTTTAGATTCCCGCTCGACGGATTCTTCAAAGAGGAAAAAGGTTTCGTCTATTTCTTCGAAGTACGACGACAATAGCTTGGATTCGAATTCGTCAGGATCGTCAAAAAGGAAAAGATCCTCCAATATTTTCTCCAAATCTGACGACAATAGCCTGGATTCAGTTTCGTCAGATATCTTAAAGAGAAAGAAGTTTAATAGTGAGGTTTTAAAATGTGATGAAAACAGCTATGACTCTATTTCATCCACCAATTCAAAAGTGCCTGTAGTGGTTTTATCGGATATTTTTGGCAACAACAAAAAGGGCCTTAAAAAGTTAAATCATCAGCTAAAAATTCCCAAGTACAACTTCAACAAGAGTGTTGAGTCTCCAAAATCAAGCACAAAGGATTCCACGGGTAGCCTAGTTCTGAAGATAAAACTGAAAAGCTGTCTTGTAAATAAGCACGAAAAAACTATGTACAGTGTTTCAAGTTCTTGCGAGAGAAAGCCCCCTAAGGTCACCGAAAGTTGCCCGGCTTCCACGGAAAATACGAACGATTCTTACTCCGATGTTCTTTTCGGAGACTCGAAGCAAACAGACAGTACCTCCCCCGTGGACATCGAAGAAAATACACTCACCAGTACTTCCGGGGTTAGTGACACTTTGCGGGCAGCCGATGACGTCGATGACATGATGGATTCCATCGTGACACCGGAGACCGATGACCTGCTGCTGTCATCGAACCCTCTGAACGACTTGAGTGACGCGAAATCCGATGACTCTTTCTCAAATGATACAGTTCCTGTAGTGGTAGGCGAAATTTGCGAAAAGTTAGGAAGTTTAGGTGATATCTCTTTCAAGGATGAACTGTCCTTGAGTACTGGTACTTGTTCAAACTCCCTAACAAATGGACTATTACCTGGAGAAATTAAGATATGATGTGTGGATAGACCAAAAATTCAATTTTTTATATGCTGTGTATCATATTTTAAGAAATTCGTACAATTCTCTAATCTGTGTTCATTTGTAAATAATTAATTTAAATTGTTTGTATTGTGTAGAAATGTTCAGACTACTAGTTTCAAAATGGTGAAATTTTGTATTTAATTTATTTTGCTTGTTTTGATGTGATTGCTGTAATCTTTTCGTGCCACACCAATTTTACACTTATAATTGAATATTTTACAGACTAAAATTTATTTTTTTAAATTCATTATTATTTTTTAATTTCAAAAAGCAAAATTATTTATCTTTTATGATGACTTCTAAAGAGAAAGTTGAGCAGACATAAGGAAAAATAAAATAATAAACTTTTTTTTTTGAATCAGTTAAATAGACCTATAATTAGATACTAAATTGTTAAAAGATACTCTTTTAATTTTCATATTTATAGAGAATTTCACAAACCAAAGGAAAACTTGGTTGACTGAAGTCTTCTAAGTTTCAAATATGTATGAGCTTACCCTCATTTTAATACTATGCAAAACGATGAAGCACATTATTAAATTTGAATGCAATCTGCAATAATAATAATAATAATAATGATGATAATAATAAATAAGTAAAATAAATAGTATAAAATAGTAGTTTTCAAACACAAAATATTTAGGATTAATAATACAATCTTCAGATGTATTTTATATCATTTTATATTATTGTACATTAATTATTAGGCTGTAATGTGTGAGAAGAAACTTGTAAATTGTGTTGACTTCTTGAAAAATCATCTATTTTTTCATCAAGCAGAAAAATTTACAGTATTTTATGTTAAAAAAATCTTAATTACAATAAAGTACTTCTCCAGAATACTAAGTATGCTGTTGAACAATTTGTTTATTCGTAGTGGTCATTTAGGGGGGTACGGAGGGGTTAATTGCCCCTCCCCTCCTGACTTTGACAAATCAATGTGTTTACAAAAAGTGGGCATGGTATTAGTTGTTTTCCGATCAAATTGCATTGAGTTTGCACCCTTTGTCCTCCCCTCTTCCCATGGAAAAGTTTAAAATGTGCTAATTCTGTTATCTAAAGTTTTTTTTTTACAAGTTTTATTTGCATTAATTTGTGTTAAGGAAAATAGATAATTTCTCATGAACTCGCGATACCTTCAAGATATTTCTGGTGCTAAGAACAATTAAGCATTG